>CM053791.1:292264167-292559167 GCA_028749045.1 Cupressus sempervirens | reverse complement strand
CCCATTAATGGATAATAGGGTTTCTAGATAAGTCATCCGTTTGCTAGCCTTTGAAATTTTTTGTGAAAACCCTACATTTCATTCCATTCATAAATTGTCAGGCATGAAATATTTGAAATTTCAAATAGGGAAAATATTATGTTATCCTTTTATCGTTTGTGCCCCAAAGCTACCTTTCCTCTCAGATTCCCCAACTGTCCAATCTAAATAGACCCACCATTGTCATTACCTTGCTATGAGAACATGGGCACTCTTTATGTATAGCGAGGTAGAAAATGGTAGAAAGTTATAAAATGGGACTGCAAAATAAAGATATGGTAGTCAGAGATTTATTTTCTGGCCAACTTTGTAGTGATGTACACCTAGCAAGTATTGTCAGAATAGGAAAAGGGACCCAATAGAAGTCGGCACCAAAATGAGGATTTTTCTAATACCTCGCTACCTCGCTATCAGAAAAAATTAGCATCTTCACGTTAGTCAAGTAGTGAGGCACCATAAACTTAAAGATGCGATGGCCTCAAAATTTATTGGTAACCATGATTTGTCCAGGTGGCATGACAAGTAATAACTGCTATTGTCAGAAGTAGTTGGTAGGAGCAATAACAATTTGATGGGTCCTTGTATTTCACAGTGCCAAAGATTTATTAAAGTTGCTGGAGCTTGCTATCTCGCTATCAAAAAAATTTGACATCTCGCCATTAGTGAAGTAGCAAGGTGCCATGAAAATCAACATCTAGTGGGACCTTAAGTGACGTGGATGATGACTAGGACTGAAGTAAGGTCTTGTTGGGTGCCAACAATGCAAGATTTTTCTACGTCATCAATACCCCAAACCCACACCCCATTCATGAAGTGTGCAAGAGATCCTAATCATCAGATCAAAGCAAAATCAATAGTCCTCACTATCTCACTTTGGAAAGTTGCAATTTGCTTAAGCTACATGACATAGCGAGTATGGGACCCACCACCTTTCAAGGAACTTTATGCAATTTCTCCACCTTTGATTTAATCTCAGATGAATGGCAGTCATTGTCTCACTATGAAGAGTTGCTAGGGTGATACGTATAGTGAGGTAGCAAATGAGGGCCCACCACTATCCTTCTAAGCAGTACAGTAACATACCATCTACAAGATAAAGATTAGATCGATGGTTATCGCTACTTCGCTATGGCAAGCTACTCATTATTTATGTATAGAAAAGTAGCGACCTATTGACACGTGTCCTTAGTTGCTAGTGGGTCCAAACAGAAGTGCCATCAAGGAAGGAGCTATGCACGTGGGCAATTTTCATTGGATTGATTAACCAACTTGTCAAGTTCAATGCCTAGTTGTCTTGCTCCATATCCCATGATCATAGGATTTTTAAAGATCAACGACGCAGATTTAAATGTAGAAGGTGGTGCCACTCTATGTATTAATTAGACATGAAAGCTTCACATGTGAGGAAAAATAGAGTATAATACAAAATATTTTATCTATTTCACCTTACGCAAACAAAGATTTTGAGCTATTCATGAGTAGAAGCAATTCTTGAAGAAGATCATGCTGGAGTTTGGCAAGTTTGTGAAGTAGTTTGTTCACAAAAAAACTTTGCAGGAATACAGAGGAAAATAAGGATAAATTTTCAAGTAAGTAATCTTACTATAATCTCTATAGGTTTTTCAGTTCTGTAAAACATAATCCAAGATGCCTTTGAAGAAGGGATTTTCTAGTCAAGTAAATTATTTGGATAGAAATGTACATGATGACTTGCTTGAGTTGTTGCCTGAGTCTACTATAGAGATAGTGCAAGTTAAAAAATTGACCTCATTATACCCTAGGTTGAAGATAGCTAATGGATTGTATGATAAGGGTAATTGGGTCTAGGATGTTCAAACCTTGCAAACTGGTTTGAATTTGTTCAAGAAATAGTTTGCTGAAAGGAAATTGTATGCCCCACATGCCAATATATGGAATTTCAACCTAGGAAAGCTAGTTGTTCCTAGTGTATTCATGGATTATGACCTCCTTGAGGCTATGGTGAAGAGTTATGATCAAGCCAATAGGGTAGTGAAAAGAATAGATGGTGAAATTCTAATCACCATCAGTCCAGAAGAAGTTAGGGAAGTTTTCCATTTGGGACCTCTCACTAGGTATCATGTGCCCATTGATTTGACAAAGTTAGAAAAAGAATATATGTCAAAGAAGGATGTAGTTAGACAAGGTGCATTGAAGGCCCACATTGGTAGAATTGGAACCCTACCAGAAATAACATCAACCTCTAAAGAACCTATCAAGAAAGCATGCTTCAATGCTAGGGCAATAGAGATATACAGGACCCTGTGCAGAGTTTTTTGAGAAGGTGAAGAAGATTTTATCCCTGTGAGCTTCATGTATATGATCACTCAAATCTCCTCTTTTGGTGTAGAAATAAGTTTTTATTTTTCTTCCTACCTGGCTAATGAGATTCACAGTGGATTAGTAGGGATTGCAAAGGGCAAGGTGGAAAAGGTCTAGGGCCAATACTCCCTATTAATGCATATGTTTTTGTTTAAGAAAGTTAAATACTTTGGTAAAGAAATGGTTTTAAATAGAGAACAAGAGGGGCAAGCATTGCCAATTCAATTATGGAGTGCAGATATGATTGGGGAGGAAGAAAATGCAAGTTTTTTTAGATTTGACAAGCACTTTGCCTCAAAATTGAGATGCCTTGTATTGAGTGACAATCCCAAAATTCCTAAGGCACTAATGCACCTTATTAGACCTATGGACAAACCCAATAATCTAAAAGTTTCAAATAATTGGGGATATATTATCCCATATTTAGTTTCAATTGTTATTAGAATTTATGGATTCTCCCCAGGAGCCTCCTGTGCCAAGTTTTGAGTTAACCATAGAAGATTTTAGGAGAAGGGAATTAAACCCTATTTTGGAACAGGCCAGTCAACAATTTTTGTCTAATGATAGTTTTGTAAGGTCTAGGGATTTCCATCAATTTGCTTGGAGGGAAAACATGCACATTTTTGAGGAAAGATGTAAAAATATGAAAGTAGAGCATCTAGAAATGGATAAAGCCTCCATTAAGAATCAAATAAAGGAAAAAATGATACAAGAGTTCCAGAATATAACCCCTAAAGAGGTGAGATGGATGGTAAAGGATGCAAATATTTTATTATTTCCTAATTGGGTCATTGTTGATGCCTTGATTTTTAATTCTGTGTCAAATAATTTGGGATTGCAACATCCAGATAAAAAAGAGTTCTTCAAAATTGCATTTAGTAATCACCAAGCTTCTCTTGTTATGTGGTCATTAAGAAGACGATCTAGGGCTACTCCATCATAGCTTAATGATTCAAGATTAATAGGGAGTATCATTGTGAGGAGAGTTACTGATACCTCACATGTACAGGTAGCCCACATGGATGTGGATTATTCTCAATTTTCCTTGGCTACTGCAAAAAGGGAGGAAAAGGAGATGACTGAGCTGCAGAGCAAGTATGAAATAGTGGTGGATGCCTACAATAAAGAGGTAAGAAAGAGAATTGAGCTTGAAAACAAGCTATTGGGAAAATCCACTAGGCCAAGAATAACATATCCTCGCCCCCCAGTTGAACCCTTCAAATCCACCCCCCTCATTAAAATACTAGATACACCCCAAAGGCCACAATACTACACTGCTACGGATTTTGAAGAAGAAAAAGGTAAATTGTGGGCTTTACATGTAGAATTGGAATCCAAATATAAAGATAAACTAAGAAAAGCTCTCACATATTTTGGGGACAAAGTTGAATGGCCACTAATTTATGATCAGTTGGCCAGGGTGATCAGTATTTGGGAGGATTTGAAAGCCAATGATGAGGCTCTAAAGCCTATTGTGAATAAATGGGTAAGAAGGGAGAAAGCAATAACATTTTTGTGTTTCTCTGTTATAGATGATTCTTTTGATCAAATTGAAAAAACATTTGATATTGTTTCTAATCTTGCTAATTTTGACAATAAAAGGATTCATTTACAAAAAATAATATAAGGCTACTTGAACAAGTACAAGAGCCAAGAATTCAGTTTGTTTCCTCGTGACCTAAATAAAAGGAATAATTTGAAAAGCAAAGAGGAATGGGCAAAAGAACTTGATGATTTATTCTGTTTAAGAATGAATCAAATCATAAATGAAATATGGCATGCATGGTGGGCTACCACAACAGAAGAAATTATGAAGGCCCAAATATTCTTTGATTCTTTAAAACAAGAATTTGTTGCTATTGATAATGAGGTTGAATATATATTAAAGAGACAGAGGGATATTTTGCAATTCAATTGGCCAGATGACACATTATTTGACAAGTGGATGGTAGAAATGGCTCCTGGTGAATGTTTTGATGAAGATGAAACTGACAGTGATTAGGTGCACAGTAAGGAAATCCAAATCATTAACATCGTCACTACTCAGGCCCAACTAGAAGGAGAAGACAAGAATAATCTGTCACTTTCAGTTGCAGACCCGGGACCACAGGATGCTGATAAAATTAAAGAAGGGAAAATGTTAGAATTTATTCCTACCATAAAGGATAAAGATGGTGAAAGCCTATAGGTGGAGGCTAATGTGCCATCATTAGAACAAACTTCATCGTTGGCTAATTTGGAAGTTGCATATGAAGAGGGATTAGATCAATAGCGAACTCAATAACACTAGAACATGTGACAGAAGCTGATCCACCAAAAAGAATGTTTTGATTTGGATATCTTTTGTTACCCACATTTTTGTTATTTTGTGATAGGTGTATGTAAATATTCCTTGTAAAGGACACCTGTCATTTTCTCTTATCCTGAACTTTGTTGCATCTCACACTATATAAGTGAGATTCCAAGGCTAGAGAAAGGGTCCAAATTCTATTTTCTAAGTGATATACTTAGTTTGTTTTTGGTCCATTTTTTTGGAGAAAGTTATTGATTTATTTTCTCTATTAGTTCCTAAGAATACATGAATAATAGAATGATCCTTGTGTTTCTTCCTAAGGTCATTCTGAGTTTACTGTAAATGTATACAATTTTCAAAGAAAAGAAATACAAATTATGAGCTATCCACATATCAGCTCTTTCTGACTCTTGTCTGCTTTTGATTACTTGGTTATCTTGATACTGTATAAGTAAAGGCTTGTGCAATTGAATGCAATCCATTTAAGTTGTATATCTATTCATTACTGCTATTAATTCAATGAATTAGGTAAAAGTTTTTGATGAATTTGATAAGGTTGCTGTAGTAGTGGAAAGGATTTTTGAATGATGAATTCTAATAAGAATTGTTGATAATTTTTTTTGTAAGGCAACACATTAGATCTGAGGATTTTCTATAAACTCTAAACCCTAATGGATTAGGCACTGGTCAAATTGATTCACCTAAAAGACAGATTTGTCATAAATGGTTTTCAAATGCAGAATTATAATCAATTTTACTTTTATTTCCTAAAGATTTTCAAAGTTGGTTTGTACTTGTTTGCATGGAATGTTTTAGCTTCAGTTAGCCACTATGGCTAAGAACATCTGCAAACCTATATAAGAATTTTGGCTAGATCTGTTATATGGGATGTGTTTAGCAAATTGTCATGAATTATGCATGTATTTGAGGATTTGAGATGAGAATCAGAATGAAACTAAAATAATCCTCATACAGTGTTTCCCAATCTTGAATCATCCCTGGGTATACCCACCCTAGTTTTACAAAGCCTAAAGAGCAGAAAACCACCCTTGGTTTTGTTGAAGTTGGGCCCAAATGGTTTGCACATACAATTGTTAATAAGAATTGGCTAGTCTTTAGATTGTGTGAGTAATGTCATCTTAGTATTGAGCATTTTATTGATTATTATTTTTAAAACACCAACAAAATGGTGACTCTACTGGGGCGTTGTCCAACACATCTATGAAAAGTACTACAATTTCTTTGGTTCTGTTGTGTACATGTGTGTTAGGTTATGTAAATTTTTCCCATGGTTATAAGGGAATATTTTAGTTACAAACCTTGAGAATTTAAAGAGAATAGCACAAGTACCACAGCTACACACTGACATATCTAGCCTATCCAAGTGTCTTATCTAACAAGCAAGAGTTATAGTCTTATGATCTTAGTGATTGGTCTATCTACGTCAAATATTCCTAGTTCTATTTGTGTGTTTTTTCCTTGAAGTCAGGAATAATTGTCATTTTCCCAAAAATAGGGTGGTGACTCAGTCAAGGTTTTGAAGCTAGTGCTTGTTTTAACAAAAGGTGAATATGGCTGACAAGAGAAAGAACACAAGAACTTATATGAGAGCCAATCCTAATGTACCAATGTATGCTAATTTACTGCAAGGTGGTAGGAAGAACCAAAATAAGAAAAGGACAAATCTAAATCCTACCTAGAAACCTAGAGGTATTGCATCTGTCAATTCCCAGTATCAACCACTACTAGGGAGAGAGTCTTCTTCACTTAGTTCTAAATCCAAAACTACAAGACTCTTAGGAGGCATATTTAGTACCCCATTACCAGAAGAGAGAGTTTTTCAAGACAAAGATGTGTCCACAATAGGAATTTATTTATCAAGGTCAAATCCCGTAGTAGATATGAACTATAGGCTAGGATTTAGTAGTTCATTTGATGATCTTTTTAATCCCAAAGTAGCCCCATACATGGAGCCTAATCTTATAGATCTAGATGATCCTACTAATTTAGAGGCTACTTCTGCAAATCCTAAAGAAGTGCATTCTAAGATAGGAGTTCTGAAGAAATGGATTACTGAAGAAGAAGCTAAATGCATTCATCTTGAAAGGGAAAAGGAGAAAGCCACCTTGGATGCCATAATAGAAAGGGATAATCTACTGAGAAGGATGGCTACTTTGAAGGAGTAGAATAAAAAGTTAGAAGAAAATACCACAACTCTCCATACTGATGTATTTGGAGATGTAGACAATCTGAGAGCTAAAGTTCAAGAACAAGAAAAATGCCTAAATCAAAGGCAAGAACCAATTATTGCTCAAGTCCAAGCCTATAAACCTATTCAAGTGGACCCTGTAGAAACCACTGCAAAAGCTACAAATAAAGGAAAAGGAAAAGCTATAGGGATCCAAATAAATGAACCTCAAGCTCTACCAAGAAAACCCATACAACTCTCCATGTAAAAATTAGATCTATATTTGGAAAAGGCTAGAAAGGAGAAGGAAGATCTTGCAAAAGAACTTGAGAAGGTTGAGAATGAAGCTCAAGCCATAGAAACTAGGAGAAAAATACAAGTCATAAAATCTAATTCTGTGTTGGCTTCATGGCCAAATTTGTCTATCCCATCTGCAACTCCTGCACCAACTAATGGTCCAATAATCTCAACTCAGGGAATATCCTAGTCTGCCCCTGCCTCATCATCCACTATTAGCACCCAAGTCCCCTTTGTCAAACCTCAACAATCTTAAGCTGCTCATCTAAACCAAGCTAACATAGCAAGTACCTCAAATGTTCCTAGTTTTCAAAAGAAACTTGTATACCTAGAAAAGTATAGAAAAATATCATTTGCTGGAATTCTTGGTGCTCCACATCCCATATCATTTGATTTAAGAGACAAAGTGGTTAAGTTTTCTAGGAATAATGATGTTACTAGTGAAGAACATTTGATAATTTTCATTGACATGTTAAATGATTATGAAGTTGAACATGAAGATATGGTAATGAATTTTTTTGTGCATTCACTAACTAAGGATGCAAGGGATTGGTTCAGGAGGCTACCTGATGACAATATTACCTCATGGAGTGACTTGGAGAAATTATTTAAGGAACAATATGGAGATAACACTAATGTAGGATTCATGTTGAATGAATTCAATAACATCAAGAAAAACCCAAATGAGTCCACATTTGACTTCAATGTAAGATTCCAGAAAGGTATGTACAAACTATTTCAAGTTATGAGGTTGAATGAGGATGTCTATCTCACAACATATTTCAATGCCTATGATAGCAAAATGGCTTATCAATTGAGGGATAAGAATCCCAAAACTTTAAGGGATGCCTATAAAATTACAGTAAATATAGAGAATAATAAGAAGGTATTTGGAAAACTAGGTAGGAGGGATGATCCAAAGCTTTTTAATCCCAAGAACAATAACAAAAGGGAGGGTGATAAAACTCCTATAAGAAAAAAGCCAGAAGAACCTACAATAGGCCAAGTTTTGGAATTGCTGAAAAAGATGAATCCCACCAATTTCAATAAGCCAAATGTCATTGAGAGAACCCCTATGAATAATTCTAGTTTCAATAGACATCCTAGAATGCAAAATTACCCTTACACCACCCAATGGAAAGATGGTAAATGAGTTCCAAACTAGACACAAAATGTGAAGGATAAGGATACTCCAGATCCCCTGCAAAGGAACACTATAAATATGAATGATGATGTACCATGGTGCATTGTATGGAAATCACCTCATTCTTCTAATTATTGTGTTTTTGCTCAATCATTTGCCCAAGATCAAGGTGTGTAGCCTAAAGAAGAAAGTGAAGAGAAAAGCTATGATGATATAAGTTGCAATATGGTAAGCATGTGTGATGATTTTATAGATTTTAATTCTGATGAACTTGAAAATGATATTACTAGTTAGAGAATTGCCTATCATTTACATCATTAGCAAGTGCTTTCAGATGATGAAGGATATGATACAAATAAGGTATGTGTTACATCTTTTGATGTAGGTCACACAAGGTTAAGAATGCCCTCCAAAGAGGAGATTGACAAAATGATAGCAGAAATGATTTCTCAAGTCCATAGTAACTACAATTTGAGAAATAGAATAGTGAATAATGATGCAAGAAAGCCATCTGGTGTATTCATCAAAGACATTACCCATAGGATGAATGATGAAAGTAAAAAGATCAATGTAGATGTGCCTAAGATCAAAGACAACAAGGGTAAGAAGTGGGAACCAAAAAAGAAGGTTTAGTTTCAGAAAAATGAAACAATAAAAATAGTTGTGCAACCAAAGAAAATAGAACCTTATACTATCAAGAAAATAGTGGTGCCTACTGTTCATAAGACTTCAACTCCAGGTACTCTTGTAAAACCCACTGTTGTTGAACCTGTTGATATGATATCTATGTTGTCCCAAGTAACTGCAAAAGTATCTTTGTTTGAACTTCTTAGAATTGAAGAGCATAAGAGAAAAGCTTTATCATGGTTGGGAGAGATAGGAAACAATAATACTATTGTAGAAAAAAATGTTGCCCAACGAACCCCATTAGTAGCAGAGGATAGTGGTATCATATCCCAAATCCCCCAAATGTTTCTAGATGATTCCTCCGTGGCATTTATAGAAGATATTGACCCTTTTTCCTCAGTCTAATCATAAAAGGGAAGACCCTAAAAAATTGAATGATAGACTCAGGAGCTTCTAACACCATAATGCCTTTCAAAGTAATGGAAGCCTTAGGATTGAAAGTGGATACCAAGCAAGGTAGATGTAGAAGAATGGATGCTAGGGAAGTCCTAGTCATAGGCACCATAAATGCTTTACCATTCAAATTAGCTGCATATCCTAAAGTAGAGTTAACCATGTTTGTCCTTGTAGTGGATATACTTCCACACTATGGAATGTTTCTCTCCAAAAAATGGAGTGCTACTATGGGGGGAAGCCTATAATGTGATTTGACTTATGCAACTTTTCATATTGGAGATAAAGCTATCAAGGTAAATAGAAAGGCTAGGGTCAACCACATTTTAGGGGAAGATATTGACAAAGACTCCACTTGTTTCTTTGACACTGGTGTCAATGCTTTCAGAGCTGAATTGATTATTCAAGAAGTTGAGAATTTGCCTGCTATAATTGAACATGAAGTTGAATGTTGCACTAATTCACCAATATTATGGACAATGTTCTTTGATGGGGATAATTCTAAAGAGGGTGCAGGGGCAGGGGTAGTTTTTGTTTCCCCCTGAGAAAAATACTTTTAGATACTCATTCACTTTGAAGTTTTCTTGCACAAATAACATAGCAGAGTATGAAGCCTTGTTGCTAGGATTGAAAGTTGCTACACATCATGGAATCAAAAAATTGCATATCATAGGTGATTCTGAACTAGTTATCTCTCAGATAAAAGAAACCTATGCATCCAAGAATAGGAGATTGAAACAATATAGAAATAAAGTTTGGGATCAAATAGAATCATTTGATGCATTTGGTATCTCATGGAGAGATAGGACTCAAAATAAAATGGCAGATTTACTAGAAAATGTAGCAATCAAACCCAAGGAGATATCATTTGTAGGAATCTCTCAAATTGAGGTACAAAATAGACCTTCTATACCTGATAACATTGAAAATTGGCAATCTTTAAAGATGAAAAAAACATTATAAATTTTTTGTTAAATGAAGACAAGTACCATGGTTAGGAAATGGATTGCAATGACTTAATTGAAACTATAGATGGAAAGGAAACCATTTTTTGTCAGGAGATTATGCAGTTAAAAACCAACAAGATGCCTAAGGGGTTAGTGGTCTTGGAAAGTATTTTTGATAATCAGGATAGAGTCAAACTAGGAGTTAAGGACCCCAAGCCTCAAGAATTAGAAGAGATAAACCTTGGTACTGATGAAGCTCCAAAAAAGGCTTATATTGGCAAAAATTTTCCTGCTGAAATCAAAAAACCATTAATTGACTTGCTTAGGAAGTATAGACATGTTTTTACATGGTCATATGATGACCTTAAGGCTTATAGGGAAGACTTTTTCCAACATGTCATACCACTAAAGGACAATGTAAAACCTTTCAGATAGAATCAAAGACTAGTAAACCTTACCCTGGCTCCCAAGATGCAAGAAGAGTTGATGAAACTAAGGGATGGGGGGATAATCAAACCAATTAGACATTCCACATGAGTTTCAAATTCGGTACCTATCAGAAAGAAAAATGGAGACATAAGATTATGTGTCAATTTTAGGAACTTGAACATTGCATCCTTGAAGGATAATTAGGGATTATGAAATATGGAAGCCATGTTATAGCAAGTAATTGGTTCTGAATTAATGTCCATGATGGATGGTTTCTTTGGGTACAATCAAGTTCTGGTAAAGGAGAATGAAAAATTTAAGATAGCCTTCACAACCCCATGGGGAACATATGTATATGTAAGGATGCCATTTGGCTTGATTAATGTAGGAGCTACTTTCCAAAGAGCTATGGATGTGGCATTTCATGATTATATTGAAAAAATTATAGTTGTATACCAAGATGATGTGGCATTTCATGATTATATTGAAAAAATTATGGTTGTATACCAAGATGATCTTACATCATATTCTAAGAAGGCTAAGGATAACTGTTGGCATTTGGAGAAAAAAAATTTCAAAGCTTTGGAAAAAAGAGTATCCTTGAACCCAAAGAAATGTACTTTTGGGGTGACAGAAGGCAGATTACTAGGACATATAGTGTCTAAAGATGGGGTGAAAATAGATCCTGAGAGAGTAATAGCTATTGATAAAGTTCCCAAGCCAAAGAATGTAAAAGGAATTCAATCCTTTTTTGGCCAAGTTAATTTTCTTAGAGGGTTTGTTACCAATTTTGCTGAAATTAGCAAGCCTATCTCAAAGATGCTCAAGAAGGGAGCTATTGTAGATTGGAATGGTGAGCCCTCACAAGCATTCTAGGATATTAAAAATGTAATAAAAAATGCTTCAGTCCTCAGAACCCAAAATTATTCAAAGCCTATGCACATTTTTTCTTTTGCATCCTTTCACATTGTAGGTGTAGTCTTGTTGCAAAAAAATGAAGAAGGATATGAACAACCTATTGCCTTTTTTAGTAAGACACTGCAACTCACTGAACTGAAATTTGAGATAAATAAAAAATAGGCATATGGTTTAGTAAAGGTTGTAAAGGCTTTTAGATGCTACCTAGTAGGTGCTACTGTCATTGCCTTTATAACTAGTGCTGCACTGAAAGATATATTTTCTTAATAGGAAGTATCAGGTAGGAGGTGTAGATGGATCAACAAGATCCAAGAATTCAATATTGAAATACAAATAACTAAGTTGGTAAGAGGTCAAGGTTTGGCTAAACTCATGGCTGAATCTAATTTGGATACCAATCAGATAAATGTGGTAGTTGATGACCTCAGATCTGACTTATGTGACATAGATCATTGTGATTAGTACACTAATGTCATATATTACCTGCAACACATGGAAGCTCATCCCCATTTGCTTGAAAATGAAAAGAGGAGTACTAAATTACAAGCCATTAGATACATAATTGTCCAAGGTAGTTTGTAGTGGAGAAATTTTGAGGGAGTGTTGCTAAAGTTTATTGATCAAGAAAAGGCAAAAGAGGTCTTAAATGAAATGCATGCTGGAGTGTGTGGAGGACACTATATTGCCAAGACAACTACACATAAAGTCATGAGGGCTGGATTTTGGTGGCCCTCTCTTTTCAAGGATGCTCAAATTATGATTAGGAAATGTGACCCTTGTCAGAGGTTTGTTGGAAAACTGAAGTTCTCAAGAAATACTCCATTGAAGCCAATAGAGGTCCAAGCACCTTTTCAACAATGGGGTATGGATTTCATAGGAGAGATTTCCCCCAAGTCTAGCACTGGCTATTCTTGGATTCTAGTGGCTACGACTACTTTAAAAAGTGGGTAGAGGCTATTCCCACCAAAAATGCAACAAGTAAAGTTGTCAATAATTTCTCGCTGAATAATATTATTTTCAGATTTGGTTATCCTCAAAAAATTGTAATAGACAATGCAATGTGCTTCAGGTATGAGGAATTCATCAGATTTTATGATAAATATGGAATAACAAGATCATCATCTTCTCCTTATCATCCACAAGGAAATGGATAAGCTGAATCCACAAATAAGAGCCTATTAAAGGTTATTAAGAGAATATTGGATGATCACAAGAAAGCATGGGATTCCAAGTTACAGTTAGCAATATGGGTTGATAGGGTAACTATGAAGAAAGCCATTGGTGTAGCTTCATTTAATATGGTGTATGGAATTCAAGCATGAATGCCTTAGAACAACTTGATAGGACTCTACAATTACATTCAGTTGTATGATGAAGATACTATAGATGAAATGCAAGAAAGAATGGATGAACTAGTAGGACTAATAGAAACTAGAAGAGAAGCATCTCTTAAGAACCAAAAGTTGCAACTGCAAGTTAAGACACTCTATGATAAAAGAATGGTAAGCAAGAAGTTTGAAGATGGAGATCTAGTCTTAATGTGGAATGCCAAAATTGAAGATAAAGGAAAACATTACAAATTTGATCCTATCTGGTTAGGCCATTATCTAATTGAAAATACTTTGGGTGAGGATTCCTATATACTCAAAGATCTATCAGATAATATTCTTGAACTGCCAGTTCATGGATAGTTCTTAAAGAGGTATTTTTTTTGAAAAATACTTATTATCTCCATGAACAGTAGTCTAGGTTTCCTTGTACATTCTGTATAATCTCTATGTCATTTGTATAGTACCTATATATTCTTCTGTTATGTGTTCTTGCTCTCTCTAAGTTGTCATTTTAAAGCTCAGGTATGTGGTTTGCTTCTCCCATAAATTCTGAGCCCTCACTTGAATGCATAGGATTCAATGTCCCCAGACAGAGCCACTGTTGTTCTGAATTTTTGTATGATAGAAATCCTTTGTCTAGATATAGAAAAGTCAAATTGTACCCATTAATGGATAATAGGGTTTCTAGATAAGTCATCCATTTGCTAGCCTTTGAAATTTTTTGTGAAAACCCTATGTTTCATTCCATTCATAAATTGTTAGGCACAAAATATTTGAAATTTCAAATAAGGCAAATATTCTATTGTCCTTTTATCTTTCGCACCCCTAAGCTACCTTTCCTCTCAGATTCCCCAACCGCTCGATCTAAATAGATCCACCATTGTCGTTACCTAGCTATGAAAACATGGGCACTCTTTATGTATAGCAAGGTAGCGAGTGCTAGAAAGTTATAAAATGGGACCACAAAATAAAGATACGAGAGTTAGAGATTTATTTTCTAGCTGACTTTGTAGTGATGTACACCTAGAAAGTACTGTCAAAATAGGAAAAGGGACCCAACAGAAGTCGGCATCAAAATGAGGATTTTTTTGATACCTCCCTATTAGAAAAAATGAGCATCTCACCATTAGCAAAGTAGCGAGGTGCCATAAAATTAAAGACACGGTGGCCTCAAAATTTATTGGTAATCATGATTTGTCCAGGTGGAATGACAAGTAATAACTATTATTGTCAAAAGCAGTTGGTAGGAGCAATAACAATTTGATGGGTCCTTGTATTTCACAGTGTCGAAGATTTATTAAAGTTTTCAGAGTTTGTTATCTCGTTGTAGTGCCTCTCCCATTTGACTTTTGTAAGTTAGCCTGATGGATGCAACCTTGTTGATCTTTTGTTGTGATAGATCATGATTGTGACCCTGAGTGGTCTACACCATTGAGGTGTTTGTGTTTATGTTTCTTTATTAGTTGCTTTGATTATGCTTTTGACTGATCTTTGAGATTATGATGTGATTTTTGGTTCATAGAGCTTTGTACCAATGGTTGCCAGGATCGATGTGGTATCATGAGGTTGTTCTGTGATTACCTTGAGATGTGTGCAGAGATTGCACTATGTTCTATTAGCATGCTACAAAGGACAAGGTTCCTGTAGCAGTGGTTAGTCATGTTTTTGACTGTGTTTGCTTATGTGTTTTAAGTGCCTTATTAAATGCTTAAGTAATTAGAATGGATTGTTCATGTGGGATTATTTGGTTATGTGTTGCGGGAATTTACCTTGTTATATTTCTGATTAGAGAGATATTTGTTACTCATGTTATGTTTACATTTGATAGGACCCGAGGCTCAAATGTTACTCTTTGATTTCAGTATCATAGATATTAGACTACTATGCTGTTCAGTTAATCATATTGCATGATGATGCCATTTTGAGATGACAGTGTGTTTTATGATGATATCTGGTTATCTGGTATTTGGACATACCTCTAATTTTGTTATGTGATGGATTTAATGCTATGGTTATTTACTTCATTCCTGCGTTGCTATGCCTTTTGCGAATGTGAGTGATGTAAATAGATTAGTTTAATATAATTAAATAAATGGTTAAATTAGGTGATTTAATGTATTTATTTCTTTGGCTATGTTATTATATGCAATTGCACTTGATCATGTTGTTTAGTGTTCAGGATGTATATCCCTGGCAGTGGCACATGGAGTTAGTGATTTAGCCTTTCATATTTTACCAATGTTGTCCTTGTATGATCGACGTATCCTTTATTAAAATGTTTAATTTAAACCTTTTGGTGATTATTAAATCCAAACTCAATGCATTATGTGATTAGACCAGTAAGCGTGTCTGTGCATTTAGAGTTTCGCTTTGTCGCAAAAGTTGTTTAGGAGATTTATGTGTTTTTGGGTTTTTGAGCTTTTTAATTGATTTATTTTAATTTCTAGTAGCTTTGCAATAGATGAATTCCTATTTATAGGAATAGCCTATTTTCGTTCGGGTCGATTCGAGGTTTAACTAGATTGGCTAGTTAAATGCCCTAATCGATTATTCACCCAAAAAGTGAATAAATATCCAAAGAGAAATTTAATTCCTCACTTCACACTTTCAAATTGAAAAGTTGGAGAGTAAAACCCAAAATCCTCTTCATGAGGATTTACTATTTTGTTCATTGTGGGAGCTACGGGCATGGGATCATCACGAGGTTGGGCTCGTTGGATCCAGCTCTAGAAAACCTTGTATTGCCACGATTTTTAGCTACTTCTGTGAGATATTTATTTTATGGTTCAGATTCCCATTTTTCCCTTTTGGCTGTGAGGTAGGGCTTTGTTGTTTTATTGTTTCTACTCCATTTCTGCTCCTGTTTTTGGTAGCCGTTTGTTTGGAGGCTAAGAACTAGTGTTCCCCTCTGTTTCTGTATGCTAGTTCTACCCGGTTGGGTGGGTATGAACATTATCCTATTTTTTGGGATGAGGGTTTGGAATTTTACGCCATTATGTTGGCCATTTTTGCATACGGTGTCCGATTCCATTTATTTTCAAATTTTTGGGGTTTTTGAACCCAAAGGCCAAATGGGTTTTAATTTTGAAGTTTTTCAAATTTTTGGGGTTTCTACCTCATTTTGTGTGCTGCCCTATTTTCTCGAGTTTTCTTGGCACAATGTGGGTCGTGGACCTTGATGATCCATTTGGATATTAGTCAGATCACTTTTGCACTTTTATGTTGCATTGGAATGCATGTTGCATCTGTACTCCCGACATTGTGTTCAGTTAAGTGGTTTTATACTTGTTATAGTTTTTGTTGGACCTTTGCTTTTGTTTCGTGAACGCTAAGATTCGTGTAGAATCCATACTCTCGGATTGAGGCCGATTGAGTGAGTTCATGATGTTTGGTCTTGTTACATCATTGGGATTCATGTAGAATCCATACTCTCGAATTGAGGCCAGTTGAGTGATTTCATGATGTATGATTTTATTAGCTTTGGGATTCATGTAGAATCCGTCATTCTCATGTTGCTTTCAGTTGGGTGTTTTCTTTGCATTGTGTTCTCATTCCTGTCCTTTTGTTATGATCTTTGTGATGGTGGTGTGCCACACATGAGTACGTCTATGTACATTTGTCGAGTGACTTGCAAGGCTCGATCTTCTGTGGTACTTCTAAAAGTTATGATCATTGGGGTTGGGATGGGAGTATGCATGCCCACGGGTACTTATCATAGGATGAGCATGGGTAGGGTAGGGTAGCATATGGAGGGGGCTTCTATCTCACAGCCTAGTGACCTTAGTCCCATAGGGTTGGCGGAGGATAAGAAGTTTTAAATAAGTGATAACTAAATAAAATGTGTGACTGGTAATAAAACTTAAGATAATAAAATGGTACTTTTGTGTATTGGCCTTCCATTGAGGGAGTTGAGCTATACAGTGTATTGGCCTTCCGTTAAGGGAGTTGAGCTACACAGATCTGAGATTGGGCTTTTTGATGCTAAGTGACTCTCCATGATGTTAGTCCCTAGTTAGTAGCCTATTGAGTGTCTGACCAGGACCTGTACTCCTTGCATTGTCTTAGGTTGTTGGTTGCAGCCATCATACTGTTTGGCGTGAGTGTTAGCCTTGGATGTTGTGCTCTTGTGTGTTTTTGGTTGGATCATTATCTCCATCAGCATGGCGGGTGTGGACCTATGGGTGCCATGTGGTTGGGAGGCATAGCTACCTTCACCACTGCTAGGGATCGGTGTACAAAGATGATCTTTTGTCCTAGTGTGACCGTTGCTGGATGTCTTCACTTGGTACTTCAAGTTTTGGAGTATGCTTTCTTGTGATTTGTGCTTTCATTGGGATGCTTGTATATCATGTTTAGATGATGTTATTTTAATTGGCGCATTCCCTTATTATGATGTTTAGCATATGATTAGATGATGTGATTTTCTTTAGTAGTATATCTGTTGCTTACTGTTGTTTATCATGTGATAGGTGATGTTATCTATTGTAGGATTATCTTATGTGTTATCACTAGCATGTTAGATTTTCTTATGCTATTATTGTTGCATGTTTTTAGTAGTGACGTCCCTATTATGACAATACTGATGATCTGGTCGGTGGCTTGGGATGTTACGTGCGGGGGATGGCTAAGATCCACGATGGTCTTATGATGCTATTGATGGTTGGGAGGAACCGCGTACTTAGTTTGGTTGTTTTTTTCCTAAGATGTATTTATGTACATTGCGATGTTGCTTTTGTTCTCTGTGATGTTTATATTCAATGTGTTCTTTGCTGCTGTAGTTTAGATGGTTTGATGTTCTAAATTCTGTGTTGTTCTTGCACTCAAGTGTTCATTCCTCGAGCCTTTGTGGATTTGGTACTCCCTGGTGTGGAGGTTCTTTTCTCTCTTTTTGGTCCTTTATGCTTTTGGGAGTGTTTTTCGTGTTTCTATGGGCGACATTTTGTCAGCATTGTGAGACATAAAAATGTATCACACCCCATATAAACTATGTTGTACGACATTGTAAAGTGTTGCACACCTTCTTGAGAAATGTTGTACGACACTAGAAAAGTGTCACACACCTTCTTGAGAAATGTCACACACCTTCTTGAGAAATGTCGTATGACACTGGAAGAGTGTCGCATGCCTTAAGGAGAAGTGTCGCATGATTTTTGTGAAAAACCTGCACGTGCCATCAGTGGGAACTTTTCATCATGATCTAATCTTTTTGAGAGTGGTTTTGTATACCCTTTTGGGCGTTCTTTGACCCTATGCTGTTGCATTTTGAATTTTGTCAGTTTCTCTTGAAATCAAGTTTTCATGTTTCTGTTTTAGTCTCTTGGGGTTTAAAATATATCGTTTAAGTATAAGATGATACTTAAGATATATTTTAATATATGCAAAAAATTGTTTGAGATAGGTTTCAGACCTCTCAGAGATGAGTTATGGATTCTAAGAAATTTTAGGGCTTCAAAAATTCAGACTTAGCCAATTTTTAGGGCTTCAAGATTTCAGGCTTAGCCAAATTTTGGGATTCTGCATTTTACCCTAGCTTGGTGTTTTGTTGATGAGTGGTCATTTCTTGTGCCCTCATCTTGTTGTGGTGGTTGTTGGCTTTTTTTTGGGTGTGTCAGTTGGGTAGTGGCATTCAGAGATTCGTTGGTTTCCGAGATTGTGTTGAAGTCTTCCATTGCGATCTTTGTGATCCCTGTATGATGTTGTCTTGTGCATTCATACTTGTAAAAAAATATATATATCTTGGCTTGATTTGAATCCTTATTTCCAAGGATCTCTAGGTGGGGCATTACAATCGCTATCAAAAAAATTTGACATCTCGTCGTTAGTAAAGTAGCAAGGCACCATGAAAATCAATAGTCAGTGGGACCTCAACTGACATGGATGATGACTAGGATTGAAGTAAGGTCTTGTTGGGTGCCAATAGTGCAAGATTTTCCTATGTCATCAACACCCTAGACCCACACCCCATTCATAAAGCATACAAGAGATCCTGATCATCAGATCAAAGCAGAATCAATAGTCCTCACTATCTCGCTTTGGAAAGTTGCAAGTTGTTTAAGCTATGCAACATACTGAGTATGGGACCCACCACCTTTTAGGGAACTTCATGCATTTTCTTTACCTTTGATTTAATCTCAGATCAATAGCCTTCACTATCTCACTATGAAGAGTTCCTAGGGTGATATGTATAGTGAGGTAGCGAATGAGGGACCACCACTATCCTTCTAACTAGTACAGTAACATATAAACTACAAGATCAAGATCAGATCGATGGTTGTCACTACTTCACTATGGCAAGGTGCTTGTTCTTTATGTATAGCAAAGTAGAAACCTATTGACATGTGTCCTCATTTGCCAGTGGGTCCAGAAAAAAGTTCCATCAAGGAAGGAGCTATGTACATGGGCAATTTTCATTGGATCGATTAACCAACTTGTCAAGTTCAATGCCTAGTTGTCTTGCTCCATATCCCATGATCGTAGGATTTTTAAAGATCAATGGCACAAATTTAAATGCAGAAGGTGGTGCCACTCTATGTATTACTTAGACATGAAAGCTTCACATGTGACGAAAAATAGAGTATAATAGAAAAGATTTTATTAGTTTCACCTTATGCAAACAAAGATTTCAAGCTATTTCTGAGCAAAAGCAATTACTAAAGAAGATCATGCTGGAGTTTGGCAAGTTTGTGAAGCAGTTTGTTCATGAAAAAACTTTGCAAGAATACAGAGGAAAATGAGGATAGATTTTCAAGTAAGTAATCCTACTATAATCTCTGTTGGTTTTTTAGTTCTATAAAACATAATCCAAGATGCCTCTGAAGAAGGGATCTTCTGGTCAAGTAAATTATTTGGATAGAAATGTACATGATGACTTGCTTGAGTTGCTGCCTAAGTCTATTGTAGAGATAGTGCAAGTTAAAAAATTGACCTCATTAAACTCTAGGTTGAGGATAGCTGATGGATTGTATGATAAGGGTAATTGGGTCCAGGATGCTCAAACCTTGCAAACTAGTTTGAATTTGTTCAAGAAATGGTTTGTAGAAAGGAAATTGTATGCCCCACATGCCAATATATGGAATTTTGACTTGGGAAATCTAGTTCTTCCCAATGTATTCATGGATTATGACATCCTTGGGGCTATGGCAAAGAGTTATGATAAAGCCACTAGGGTAGTGAGAAGAGTAGATGGTGAAATTCTAATCACCATCAATCTAGAAGAAATTAGGGAAGTTTTCCATTTGGGACCTCTCACTAGGTATCATGTTCCCATTGGTTTGATAGAGTTAGAAAAAGAATATATGTCAAAGAAAGATGTAGTTAGACAAGGTGCACCAAAGGCCCACATTGGCAAAATTGGAACCCTACCAGCAATAACATCATTATCTAAAGAACCTTTCAAGAAAGCATGCTTCAATGCTAGGGTAGTAGAGATATACAAGACCCTGTGCAGAGTTTTTGGAGAAGGTGAAAAATATTTTATCCCTGTGAGCTTCATGTATATGATCACTCAAATCTCCTCTTTTGGTGTAGAAATAATTTTTGATTTTTCTTCCTACCTGGATAATGAGATTCATAGTAGATTGGTAGGGATTGCAAAGGGCAAGGTGGAAAAGGTTTGGGGCCAATACTCCATGTTAATGCATATGTTTCTATTTAAGGGGGTTACATACTTTGGTAAAGAAATGGTTTTAAACAAAGAACAAGAGGGGGAAGCACTGCCAGTTTAATTATGGAGTGCAAATATGACTAGGGAGGTAGAGAATGCTAGTTTTGTTAGATTTGACAGCCACTTTGCCTCCAAATTGAGATGCCTCATATTGAGTGACAATCCCAGAATTCCTAAGGCACTAATGCACCTTATTAGACCTATGGACAAACCCCATAATCTAAAAGTTTCACATAATTGGGGAGATATTATCCCATATTCAATTTCAACTATTATTAGAATTTATGGATTCAAGGGAGCACCCCATGCACTACCTTACCAAGTTCTCTTAAAGGTAGGAGTAGCTGAATTTTTGTGGCAATTGGGAGGAGTAGAAGAAGCCTCTTTGCATAAAATGGGAATAGGATCGATTTTTCCCACTTGCATAGTAGCCCACTAGTTTGTAATAACCAAGGAAGGGTGGGTCTTCCTCTACAAATTTTTGGAACAATATAAAATGGCAGTATCTCACTCTCATTTTTGTGATGCAGAAGGTTTTGTTAATTCAGGCCTTTGGCATATGATCAAACTTTGTCTAGTTGAGCATGAATTCTATTTCCCTGAAGGTGTTATATGGAATGAGTACTCTTTGTAGGAGCAAGAAACAAAGAAAGAAAAATGGAGAGTCTATTCAAAAGTTTTGGATTTTATTAATTGTTTTGATAAAGGTTACAACCCTCTTAGTAATGCTATAACTACTATAGATAGAATAAATAAGCTTATGAGTACATTCCTTGAAATAATGGAGGTAATGAATGAGAAGAAGCAACATTTCATTGATTCCTTTCCAGATAAAGCCAGGGAAATGATGAGAAGATTGGGTTTCACTCCCAATATAGGGGCAGGCCCACTAGTTGTGCAGAGGAGGACATGATATACTGTCATTCAAGATAAAAGGCCCATTATGAATAAAGGAAAATAGATAGTTGAATCTACTAGTGCTGCTTTTGAAGAAAGACCACCTAAACCCTCTCCTAAGAGAAGAAAGATAATAAGGGAAGAGGAACCACATGATGAAAGTTACTCACCTTCCCAAACCCCTATGAGAATTGAGGAGGAGCAGCTCACTAATGAGAAAATTGAACAAATTGGATCACAAGGGGGAGTCTTTGTTACCCAGGCAGAGATTGATGAAGGGAACCCCCAGGAGCCTCCTATGCCAAGTTTTGAGTTAACTATAGTAGATTTTAGGGGGAGGGAATTAGACACTATTTTGGAACAGGCCAGTCAACAATTTTTGTTTAATGATAGTTTTGTAAGGTCTAGGGCTTTCCATCAGTTTTCTTGGAAGGAAAACATGCACATTTTTGAGGAAAGATGTAAAAATATGAAAGTAGAGCATCTAGAAATGGATGAAGCCTCCATTTAGAATCAAATAAAGGAACAAATGATACACGAGTTCCAAAATATAACCCCTAAAGAGGGGAGATAGATGGTAAAGGCTACAAATATTTTATTATTGACCAATTGGGACATTGTTGATGCCTTGATTTTTAATTCTGTGTCAAATAATTTGGGATTGCAACATCTAGATAAAATGGAGTTCTTGGGAATTGCATTTAGTAATGACCAAGATGCTCTTGTTATGTGGTCATTAAGAAGAGGATCTAGGGCTGCTCCATCATAGCCTGATGATTTAGGATTAACAGGGAGTATCATTGTGAGGAGAGTTGCTAATACCTCACATGTATAGGATGCTCACATGAATGTGGATTATTCTCAATTTTCCTTGGCTATTGCAAAAAGGGAGGGAAAAGAGATGACTAAGCTACAGAGCAAGTATGAAACAATGGTGGATGCCTACAATAAAGAGGTAAAAAAGAGAATTGAGCTTGAGAACAAGCTATGGGGAAAATTCACTAGGCCAAGAATAGCATACCCTCACCCCCCAGTTGAACCCTTCAAATCCACCCCCCTCATAGAAATACCAGATACACCCCAAAGGCCACAATACTAGACTGCTAAGGATTTTGAAGAAGAAAAAGGTAAATTGTGGGCCTTACATGTAGAATTGGAATCCAAATATAAAGATAAAATAAGAAAAGCTCTCACATATTTTGGGGACAAAGTTGAATGGCCACTAATTTATGATCAGTTGGCAAGGGTGATTAGTAGCTGAGAGGATTTGAAAGCCAATGATGAGTCTCTAAAGCCTATTGTGAATAAATGGGTAAGAAGGGAGAAAGCAATAACATTTTTGTGTTTCTCTATTATAGATGATTCTTTTGATCAAATTGAAAAAACATTTGATATCATTTTTGATCTTGCTGATTTTGACAATAAAAGGATTCATTTACAAAAATAATAGTAGGCTACTTGAACAAGTACAAGAGCCAAAAATTCAATTTGTATCCTCATGCCCTAGATAAAAGAAATAATTTGAAAAGCAAAGAGGAATGGGAAAAAGAACTTGATGATTTATTCTATTTAAGAATGAATCAAGTCATAAATGTAACAAGGCATACATGGTGGGCTACCACAACAGAAGAAATTGTGAAGGCCCAAATATTCTTTGATTCTTTAAAACAAGAATTTTTTGCTATTGATAATGAGGCTGGATATATATATTAAAGAGACAGAGGGATATTTTGCAATTCAATTGGCCAAATGACACATTATTTGACAAGTGGATGGCAGAAATGGCTCCTGGTGTATAGTTTGATGATGATGAAATTGACAGTGATGAGGTGCAGGGTGAGGAAATCCAAATCATTGACACCGTCATTACTCAAGCCCAACTAGAAGAGGAAGACAAGAATAATATATCACTTTCAATTGTAGACCCGAGACCACAAGATGCTAATACAACTAAATGAGGGGAAAAGGTAGAAGTTGTTCCTATCATATAGGATAAAGATGGTGAAAGCCTACAGGTGGAGACTAATATGCCATCGTCAGAACAAACTTCATCATTTGCTAATTTGGTAGTTGCATATGAAGAGGGATCATATCAATAGCCAACTTAATAACACTAGAACATGTGATAGAAGGTGACCCACCAAAAATAATGTTTTGATTTGGATATCTTCTATTAGCCACATTTTTGTCATTTTGTGATAGGTGTATGTAAATATTCCTTGTAAAAGAGACCTATCATTTTCTCTTAGCCTGAAGCTTGTTGCAGCTCACACTATATAAGTGAGATTCCAGTGCTAGAGAAAGGGTCTGAATTCTATTTTTTCTAACTGATATACTTAGTCTATTTTTGGTCCATTGTTCTGGAGAAAGTTTGTGATGTATTTTCTCTATTAGTTCCTGAGAATACATGAATAATAGAATGATCCTTGTGTTTCTTCTTAAGGTCATTCTAAGTTTACTGTAAATGTATACAATTTTCAAAGAAAAGGAATACAAATTATGACCTGTCCCCATATCAATTCTTTCTAAATATTGTCTCCTTTTGATTACTTGGTTATCTTGATATTGTATAAGTAAAGGCTTGTGCAATTGAATGTAATCCAGTTAGGTTGTATATATGTTCATCACTGCTATTAATTCAATGGATTAGGTAAAAGCTTTTGATAAATTTGATAAGGATGCTATAGTAGTGGAAAGTATTTTTGAATGATGAATTCTAATAAGAATTGTTGATAAAAAATTTTGTAAGGCAACAAATTAGATCTAAGGATTGCTATAGACTCTGAACCCTAATAGATTAGGCAATGGTCAAGTTGATTCAGCTAAAAGAGAGATTTATCATCAATGGTTTTCAAATGCAAAATTATAATCAATTTTACTTTTATTTCCTAAAGATTTTTAAAGTTGGCCTGTACTTGTTTGCATGGAATGTTTTAGCTTTAGTTAGCCACTATTGTTGAGAACATCTATAGACCTATAGAAGAATTTTGGCCAGATCTTTTATATGGGATGTGTTTAGAAAATTTTCATGAATTATGCATGTATTTAAGAATTTAAGATGAAAATCAGAATGAAACTAAAATAATCCTCATACAGTGTTTCCCAATCTTGAATCATCCCTAGGTATACCCACCCTAGTTTTGCAAAGACTAAAGAGAAGAAAACCACCCTTGGTTTTGTTGAATTTGGGCCCAAATGGTTTGATCATACAATTGTTAATAAGAATTGGCTAGTCTTTAGATTGTGTGAGTAATGTCATCTTGGTATTTAGTATTTTGTTGCTTAGTAGTTTTAAAACACGAACACATAATACACACATCCATCTCATGTTTACAAAATAAATACATCACAATGAGGTTTATGAATCTTAGAAAGATTCACCTTAGCAAAGTCATTTAAACATGTGTCTATACCTTGTTTCCTCATTAAATTTTCATGGTTCCTTTTTCCTGCACATCAAACTCGAGCATTAGTAGTCCAAGGAATCAAATAGACATATACAATAGAAGTGCATATAATAATATCCATATTAACATAAATCGATGTAGATTTCCTTTCCTAGTCTTTCAATTATTCCACTTGAAATGTTAAGATATCAAAATCTACATGTTATAAGTCATCATTATCAAACTAACATCTATCTGCATATCCTAACCATTCATTTTCATGTCATAAAGCATCATAATCAAATTAACATTCATCCATAAATTATAAATCATCATACACAAATTAACATTTTGCATTGCATCAAAATCTGATATTATCATGTCATAAAGCTGCATCCATATATGTTTGAACATTTCTTACACAATAATAGTTTCTTAGTGCATATAACAATGTAAAACACACCTAAAGTGTCAAAATCAATAGATAAAGCAAATCCACCATCCATATAAGTTTCAAATAATTGTCAAAATATCAAGGTGTCAAATATCAAAATGTAAATAAAATATCCACGCTATGATGGGTCAGGGTGTGGCCTAGCACAAAGGCTCTACTTGGTGAATAAGTGATTTTTCTATGCATATGTGCTATGATCAGATATTTACTAGATTTGCATTGAGTGTTGTCTGCCATCTTGAATATGGTTGTTGATTTTTTTCTTAAGGTAGATTTTATGTGAGGTATGCTCAACCTATAAAAAACACATTTTGTAATCTTTTGAAAGTGTTGATTCTTTTCTATTTTCCTTGGCATGTTTTGGCATGTGCATTGTAAACTCCCTTTGCCTCTAAATTACTCATGATATTCTTCCTTATCCCTTTTGACCATTGATGTACTATGCAAGATCTATTTGCCTCTCTTCAATGTATTGAGGTTGTCTGTCATTTGCATAACTATATCTCTTTTTGCCTATGAATCATATAAATTGAGTCTCTTCTCCCTTGTGTCATTTTTTTGATTGTTTGACCTACATGACATTGATAGATTTAAAAAATCTAAGTTTGTATATCCTTTGATGTTATAATGGTTTAACTATGCATATATGAGCAGAGATAGGATTCAACACTCTATTTTGGTGCATCACCTCTTTAAAGTATATTAGGTAGTTGCCTTCATGTATTCCTTCTCCCTTTTCATCTCCAAATGTAGTTTAGGGGAATCCTTCTAGAAAAGGAAGTTCACCTTCTTTGGAGACCCAACCTCATTGTTCAAGTCCCACAACTTGGAGGTTGTTTCCATGTTTCAAAAGGTTTCCTTTAGGTAAAAATTTTAGGTAAGAGTGCAAAATTTAGTGTGAATAGCTTCTAGCATGCCTAGTGGGATAGACTCTTGAACCTTTATAAGTTCACTGGTGTCAAAGAAGAAAAGTTCCAATACATACTAAGAAGACAGTGTTTCTCTCAATATTTTTAACCCTTCAAAAGATTCATTTTCAAGTACTTAGCGACTCTATCCTATAATATATCTTGTTTCTAGACCAAAGCTCACACAAGGACATCTTCTAGCAATAATTTCCAATGTTCAGAACTTTCATTTTCAAATCCTAGAAGAGGAAAGACTAGGGTATCTCTCTCGCCAAGTAGGAGTGTAGTAGTAACACATAATCTTAGATCTCAATCTAGAATAGAATCTACTCATATTAATAGACCACTTGCTTATATGGCTAGAGCTCATGCATTTTCCACCTTTAATGGTAGAAGTCCTCTCCTTTTATTTCAAAGGAATGATATTCCAGTGTGATCTCTCAAGAATGTACCTAATTTCATTAGAAAAACTTCCATCTCATCTATATAGCATATTTAAGAGATTTCAAATATTAGTAATATACATGGCATTATAAAGGATGTTGTTGTTGTTAGGCTTCTAGATTCATCCTTGAAAGGAGAAGCACCACAATGGTATAGAGGTTTTCTTTATAGCTCTATTACTGATTGGGATGGGTTAGGAGCAGGACTTTGTAAGCATTTTGAGGAGAAAAGTGATCACCTATCACTTTTAGAGTAGCTAACAACCATCAAGAGGAAACCTTATGAATATATGACAAATATTAATTATAGATTTCAAAAGACATGGGATAGAATACCCACTAAAATAAAGCCTTTTCCTAGTAATGCACTCTTGTAGTACCTTAGAGCCTTCAATAGTGATATTGCTACCACTAAAATCTATGGGAGGGGACACTTTACCAAATGCTTATGAGATTGCCATAAGAGAAGAAAATATCTTGATACAAGGAGGAATTTATCTACAAGGCCTCCAATGCCTTACTTTCTTGACATGCCCAATCATCAGCCTATTATCGCCCCTATTTATACTTCCTCTAAAAGTTAGCCCCTTGTTGTGGTCCCAATAGCTTCCACATCTTCTAATGAAGATGATAAGATTGAAGCCATGATGTAGACATTGATGCAACATATGTATAAGATGTTGTAGGATCAAGAAAAGAGGATGGTGGACAATGGTGCAATAATGAAATAAATGAATAATGATTTTTTGACTATGAAGAGGCAAAAAGCTCAAAATAATAAGCCTCCCTAACTTTAGTATGAAGGTCTCATACATAATAGATCCTCAAACCAGAGTCATGTCCCCTAAAATCAGAATAGACCTATAAACAACACCCAAACTATGAGTACCAACCTAAATAGGGTTTTAATCCCTCAAAATATTCTTGCTCAAGATCAAGACTTCTACACTTCTTGTAGCTATTGTTATGGATATTTTATGTATCAAAGGGAAAAGCTTTATTTGGCATTAACTACATAGGAACAAATAGTGGATCATCAACACAATGCTAATTAACCTTCTGATGCTTCTCATCTAGAATGGTAGGGTGATTTTTCCTTCATGAATGAGCTTAAATATGTCATCATCAACATGTCTTCTTCATATTCTGAACCTTGATTCTCAGAGTAACAATTCTACTAAGAGATATAACAAGTTTACCAAACATGCCTTTGTAAACTCTATCCCAAAATAAACATCACCAAAACCTACATAACTTCTTCTAGACTTAACATTTCTTCACTCAACGTTAACTAGATATACTAGATACTCATAAGTATGTCCCATAACCTTGAATAGTGAGAATACTAAACTAGCCATCCATACCAATTTCATCTTTTCATTATTCTTCTATCAGATACCACAAAAAACTACTATATTGATATCAATGACAAAAACAGTCATAAATGTAACATGTCATCATGATAATGATCAAGCCATGTATCTATAATACTCCCCCATAGGAATATCATCAGCATTCATGCTTCCAACAAGAACTCCCTCCATCATTTATTTATCTTCTCTCTTTCATTATTCTCTCTATTTGAGGTTTACCTCTCCCTCTTTGACAATAATGCCAAAGAAACTCAATTACTTCATGCATATGGATTATGTAGATATTTGTATTTTTAGCTAAATTCTATCATCTGTATATGAATTTAATATTCAAAGTAGACTTAGGAGAGAAAATAGACATGTTGATAGAATTGCAGTAGTAGGTGTGCCTTATGATGTGCTAAAGAGCCTTGAAAATCATAAGGGGAGAATATTAGAGTTTTGGTTAGCCCTGCTATCCCTGATCATAATATTAGTTAGCAAGTATTTGAAACAAATGCAAAGATTGTAATTTTCTTGCAAAATGAAGCGGATTTCTCAGATAGAAACTAGTCAAGGTTTTATGACCAATATGGGGATGAAATCATCAATCTAAGTTCCAAAAAGTTGTCTAAGGGTCTTATTACCTTAGAAAGTATTTTCACTATTGATGATCAAGAAAGAGCAAAAGGCATGAACCTTGCTACAAGAAAAGATGATCACATACCAACCATTGTTACTAATGGATGAACTCTAAACATGGGAAAGCTATGTACCAAAGTAGAACAGGAAAATTTCTTCATATATGTCAAGAATTCAGTGATGTGTTTGCATGAACATATGATGACCTAAAGGGTTTTGACCCAAGTCTATTTTAGCATACCATAGATTTAAATGATAATGAAAAGTTAGCAAGACAAAAGTAAAGTCTAGTAAATCCTAGGATTGAACCATTAATAAGAAAGAAGTTATCCAAGCTAATAGAGGCCAACATGATTTTCCCTATTAAGCATTCCTCTTAGGTAGAAAACCTTGTCCCTATTAGGAAGAAGAGTGTAGAAATGAGATTATATTTAGAATTTAGGGATCTTAACCAAGCCTCCCTTAAGCATCATCATCTCCTTCCTTCCATGGGTAAAATCCTATCTAGGGTTAGTGGTTTAGAAAGGCTCTCATTCCTAGATAGATTTTTAGGCTACAATCAAGTGTTGGTCAAACAGGTTGATAGATACAAGACTGAATTTACCACAAAATGGGGTACCTATTCTTACAGTAAGATGCCATTCTAACCAACAAATGTAGGTTCCAATTTTTGAAAGGAAATGGAGATGGCCTTTAAGTATATGAGAGAAACATTTGTATTGGTCTATCTTGATGATATTCAAGGAATGTGGTAGATCATTTTGGCCATCTAAGAAAGGTGTTTATTAGATGTAGAGAGTATGGAGTATCCTTAAACCCAAGTAAGTGCATCTTTGCCACTAACCAAGGAAATTTTTTAGGGCACATTGTATCCATGGATGGTCTAACTATTGATTCAGAAAGAAAAAAAGAAAAAATTTCTCTCTCTTTTCAAAACTATAAGAAAGGGTTGCAAGGCTTTCTTGGTAGGATAAATTTTGTGAGGAGATTCATTCCTAATTTTACTACCATGGTGAAGCCTTTTACAACTATGCTCAAGAATAATATGGTCTTTGTATGGACCAAAGTAGGGAAAGCAATTTTTGAAGAGATCAAAGAAGCCATAAC
Source organism: Cupressus sempervirens (assembly GCA_028749045.1). Lineage (NCBI taxonomy): Eukaryota > Viridiplantae > Streptophyta > Pinopsida > Cupressales > Cupressaceae > Cupressus > Cupressus sempervirens. The sequence goes on along the minus strand of CM053791.1, from coordinate 292,529,309 downwards.
CTTAGCTCCTACTCTCAATGATCCAAATTTTGAAACATATTTCATTCTTTATAGGTTAGGATGTCAGTCAAGTATTTCTACTATTTTGACTCAGTTGAATTACAAGAATGAAGAGTAGCCTATTAACTTCATTAGTGAAGGGCTTAAGGAGTATAAAGATAACTATAGTTATGTGGAAAATCAAGCCCTTGCAATCATAAGAGATTTGAAGAAATTTAGACATCTTCTATTTCATAATACTATCAATTTGCTAGTGTCTCATGCCAATGTGAAGGACTTCCTTTTCATCAAGGATACTAATGAGAAAAGAGCAAGTTGCATTACCAAATAATGGAGTATGATGTGGACATCTAGATTACCAAGTTAGTAAGAGGAAAGGGATTGTGCAAGTAGATGGTCTCATCTCAATAATTAGATGAAGAAGTTGCCATGATATTGATAGAAAAAAAAGAAGTGAGAGATAACAATACAAGGAGTTGGATAAATGACATGATAGCCTTCCTGTCAGGAAAAAAATATCCTCAAGAATTAGATAGAGCTAAAAGAAGATAGTTTAGATTGCAGTCAATTCCTTATGCCATAGTTGATGGTATTCTCTTTAGGAAGGATTTCAAAAAACCTTTGCTAATATGTATTGATGTAGATCAAGTAGAGAGAATGATTAAGGAGCTTCATGATGGTCTTGATCATCACCACTTTTTAGCAAGAACCACTACCATAAAGATAATGAAGGCAAGTTAATATTAGCCATCCTTTTTCCATGATTGCTATAAGAATGTTAGGGAGTGTGAAAAATGTGCCTTCTTTTTAGGTAAGAAAATACTCGCATCCCTTCTAATTCATCCTATTCAAGTGAATCCACTTTTGCTCAATTGAGATTAGATTTCATAGATCCTATTAACCCTCCTTTTAGTTTTGGCCATAAATGGATTTTAGCTGCTACAAATTATTTTACCATGTGGATGGAGGTGATTTCATTAAAGGATGCTACTAAGAATTTAGTTGTTGAATTCTTATATATAATCATCAAAAGGTTTGGTACTCCTTCCACCATCATTCTAGATAATGCAACATCATTTTTAGGAGCTCAAATTTGTGCATGGGTAGTACATCATGGTATTTATTTGAGTAAATCTTCTAATTACTATCCTCATGATAATGGATTAGCTAAGTCATCCAATATGAATTTGATCAGAATAATGAAAAGAACCATAGAAGATAATCAGAGGTGCTGGCATTAGAAATTTAAAAAAGCTCTATGGGATGATAGGATAATTCCTAAGAGAGCCATACGAAATCCACCTTTCATGTTGGTTGATGGCAGAGAAGCTAGGTTTCTTATATCCTTGAAATTTCCTACTCTTGAATTGGCTCATCAACTTGAGTTAGCTGAAGATGATGCTATGATAGTAAGGATAACAGAGTTGATGGAGTTGGAAGAGAAGAGAAACTAAGCAATGTAGACCTTGAAAACACATCAATAGTAGATGAAAAAGTCATTTTATAGGAAGGCTAAGGTCAAGGATTTCAAAGAGGGTGATCTTGTGCTGAAATGGGATGCAAATAGTGAAAAATCAAGGAAACATTCAAAGTTTGAAGCATTAAGGAGTGGTCCCTATGTGATAATCAATTGCAAGTAGGCCAATGCTTTCCAGTTAAGTAGGCCTAATGGTGAGATCTTTCCTATTCTAGTCGATAGAATATATCTCAAGCCCTATTTCTTATGATTGTTATTCCATGTACATAGTTAGAGTAGATATTTTTATGCCTTTTCATGTTTTCCTAAAAATCCAGGGTACACATGGTTTTATACCTTTGGAGTGATAGTTTTAATTTTTTTTTTAGAGTTCCAGAGGCAGAAAGGCATGTTTTATGGCTCAGAATGTAGTAAGGGTGATGAAATGGATAGGTTTTCAGAGCTCAAAGACTCCATAGCCCAATGGACTTTTAAGAGTCACTAGTCATATGCCAAGCAAGCTTGCATCCCCTTTGAGTCACCATAAATATTAGCAAAAATTCCCTCTCACCAAAAAATTAAATTCAAATGATAAGCCAATCAACGATCACTTAGGGTTTTAAATTTTAGATATTTGAAAGGTTTTCACAAAATAATTTAACTTTGGAAATATCCTTTTATCCTAAGTCTCACAGCCCTTATTTTTATGTTAAGCATTTGAAATATTTTATGTTATGATCATATGAATCACCCTTTAATTTGCATAGTCATGGTAGAGTAAGAGCTAACCAGTGTTCAAGTAGCAATGAGGTGACTACATTATTTTCCCTCGATCATAGTGGGTTGGGGTTTAACTAAAGTATAGGTCCTAATTGTGTGATTCCAATGTTTGTACATGGTCATAGGGATAGAAAAACCAACCTAGGTTTAAGAGGTGACATTGTCATTTTCCTTATATCATACAATTGCATGGATTAAAGGACAAACAACCATTTGCGTTGCAATCAAGCGATCTTCCTTGATTCACAGGGTCATGGGGAGTTAAGATATAATTGGAGTTTGAGTGATGATGGTACAAATGAGGTTAAGTTTCAGCTTTCACAAGGTCATGGTGGTTGGCAAGAAATGTCAAGGGCAAGCTACATAGTGGTGATAATAGTTTTCTCACTCAATCACAGGCATTTGATGTTAGTCAAAAGGAAAGATGGAGAAGCTACAGTTTTATGAAATGGTCAAAGTAGGGAGACTTCACAGGGTGGAAAAATAGGATAATATGATTGGTCCATGTGGAAACCACTAGGGATTGGCCCCAGTTGACCAATGATACAACTACTATGGTGATTTGATAACAAAGGAAGCACCTCTTTGATGGCAGATCTGATCTTTTCAATCTCCTACAACCACTTTCATCTTTCAACATGTTTGATAAATGAAGAGAGACACTCCATTGTTACATGTTGGTCCATCTAATCAGTCAGAATGATAATGGCTATTGTTTCTATCTTCCCAAATTCTTTTTTTGGTGAATAATTGATTTTTTTGTGCTTAGATGTGTGCCATGATCAAATCTTTTCCTCATTTGTAGTGACTACTCTTTGCCAACTTCAACATGGTTGTTGAGTTTTACCTTAGGGAAAAAGCTATTTGAGTTATGCTTAAGCTATAAAAAGCACATTTTGTAATATTTTGAAGGTTTGATTCTTCTTTATTTTACTTGGCATGTTTTGGTAGGTGCATTTGAAACTCCCTTTGCATCTGAATATTCATGATATTCTACTTTATCTCATTTGTCCATTGATGTATTATGCAAGATCTATTTGCCTCTCTTCAATGTATTTTTGTTTTCTATCATTTGGATAATTGTATCTCTTTTGGCTATGAATGATATAAAGTGAATCTCTTCTCCCATGTTTCATTTGTTTGGTTGTATGATCTACATGTGATTGATAGATTAAACAAGTCTAAATCTACATATCCTTTGATGTAATAATGGTTTAATTATGCATGCATGGGAAGAGATAGGATTGAACACTCTATTTTGGTGTATCACCTCCTTCAAATAGATTAGGTAGTTTCTTTCATATATTCCTTCTCCCTTTTCCTCTCTAAGTGTAGTTTAGGTTGTTTCCATGTTCACAAGGTTGCCTTTAGGTAAACAATTTAGGTAAGGGTGCAAAATTTTGTGACAACAATACCTTCTTTCCTTTGGTAATAAATTGCTAATATTTTTTCATGATTTATCTATTCAACATTAGGTGATTTTTTCTTGCAAATTTAATTTATCTTGATTTGTTTCATCCTGTCTCTAGAATTATTTCATATTGTTTTTGAAATAAAAAATTCTTATTATTTCTAAGTGTTGTTGGTATTTCTTCAAAAAAAAAAACTTCTTGTTAGGTTTTCATGAATTGGTTTTTAAAATAAAATAAAATAGATATTCATATTAATTATTTAAAAAAATTGTTAGTCGACAGGCCTCATATGAAGCCCCCCTAGACCTTAGATTGAGGTTTATGAAGATTCACTCGAAGCCCCTTGGGTCCAACATGGCTTATAGGGGTTTCACTCAAAGCCCCCTTAGGCACAATCTGGCAACAAGAAAAACTACCATAAAGTTACCTAGTGGGCTTTGAATGAAGCCCCTCCCTAGATTGGGTAAAAATGCTTGAGGTAATTTGTATGAAACCTCCCTAGAGGCTTCATTTGAAGTTGTCTTCATATGAAGCCTCCAAAAATGACAATCTCAACAAATTCTATTAATTTTATACAAAATAAATTTCCTTCAAAGGGCTTAAACAAGGGCTAAATAGGTCCATACTATAATACTAAATATAGAAGATTGTTGTGCTCTAAATAAGATTTCCAAAGACTATAATTTTAATATACATTATTACTGTGATGTTTTACTTTTAGTCAAGTTAATTAAATGATTTTTGGCCATTTTAAAAAGCTATGTTTGAAGATTTAGAAAAAAGTAGAAAATTATAGAATAATTTTTTCGTAAAATATGCATTGCAAAGATGTGTGTGTTACCTTTCTAGAGAAACAAGAAACCCCTCATTTCGATTTGTAAAAATCAAATTATATAAGTTAAAAAAAACCTATGTCTAAATTATCATTAACATCACTTTTTCATTCAATAAAATTGTGAGGTCTCACCCAATCCACCGTAGTATAGATGAAATAATCGCATTGTGGTACTTTTAATTTGATGTTTTGATATAGTTTCGAGACTATAGGGTTATGTCATTTTAATATCAGTATTTTGATGATTCACACTTATTAGAACCTAATTGATATATTTAATGATTTCATTTCATGTTCTAAATTATTTCAACTACTTTAATGGAAATTGAATTGCATAAATACTTGAATGTCAAATTGTAATGTTCAAATGAAAATTAGTGCCAAAGGATGGATTTAGATATGCAAATGAACCCAACTCACATGCCTTGTAACTTAATAGTCATGAATTTAATATTTTATCACTATGATAGAGAATAGATTCTGAGGTTGTTCAGAATGTTAATTTGATAATGTTACATAAGAACCTATTATTGTGTATGAAATGATTGACCACATATGAATACAATTTTATGACCTGATACTATTGGATTTTGATGCGATGTGAAATGGAAATTTGATTATGATGATTTATGATTTGTAGATAAATGTTAATTTGACTATGATGCTTTATAAGATGGAGGATTATGGTATGTAGAAATGTAATTTGATAATGAGGAAAACAAGACATATGGTTACATTCAAAATTTGGTTTTATATTATGATGACATAATTATGGAAACATTCTAATAGTTTGAGGAATTAACCCTAGAAACTCACACACAAATGCCTCATAATGTGATGAAGGGATATTGCTAGGAATGTCATTATTTTTAACCTGATTGAAAGGATACTAGTTAACAAGTCTGCATATTAGTGATTTCCATTTAAAAACATATACTAGGATCCATTTATTTGCTTAAATGATTTAATAGATACAACTTTAGTGTTTATGGTTATGATAGATAAGGATTGTGATAGTGTTTAGAATGGTAATTTTGTTATGATAAGAAAGATAAATGTTGATACACATATTTTGATATTGTAATGTTTTGAATATTTTATGGAAATAATTAGATGGAAGTTAACTGAATAAGTTAATATGAATTAAGTGATGTTGGATTATTTTGCACTTATCTGCATGTATTTATGTATTATTTCATTGGGCTACTGATGTTGAGCTAAGTGTGTAGGAAAGTGGAACCATGGAAATTATTGGGGAAAACAAGTTCCAAACCTTGTGAACATAGTTTAGCCAAGGTGAATCTTTGGAAGATTCAAAAGCTTCATTGCGAAAGTATTTTTCTTTGTAATTGTATGGTTTCTTGCTTGTGAATATGTTTAATCATATTTTAGATGCATTAAAGGCATGCCAAGGTGAAGTGTGATGTATTTTTGTGCCACTTGATGCTTGTATTGTCTATGTATTAATGACATGCCACCTAGAGTGTTGGTCACAAGGTCACTTAATCTTGGTCCTTTTCTTCCCTTCAAATTAATGTTAAGTACACCCACTTGGGAGAGAATTTTAGGATGGGTCACCATCATGTTGATTTTCGAATTCAAACTTGTTAGGTATTTTAGGGGGCCTAAATGGAATCATAAACTATTATTTTATTGATAAAATGACACCCAAATGGTAGTATGACATGTTAGGGGCCTAAATTAAACTATTTTAATAATTTCCTAACTTAGGGAACCCCTTAAACAAAGTCATCTTGAACCAATTCGAAATTTTGAGTTTCCCCATGAGAGTACCCTCACCATCCCACTTGGTAAACTTTCTTATTTTGGAGGAACAATAATGTAATAAAAGGAAGGCTTGATGTTTCTACTAAAAAAGGGGTAGTGGGGAGTCTTTTTTAGGGGAGGGGTGACAAACTAGTGGGTTGTTCACCCACTCTCTAATTTTAGAGATAGCTAAGTTTTTGGAGGGAGATTAAGGGAGCTCTACTAAAACTATCCTTACCCTAGCTTGGACCAAGGTTGGTGACTCAAAACATGTTTCTTTTTATTTCTTTCCTTTAGCATGGATAAGTAAATCTGCAAGTGTGAAGAGTTAACAATGGAGTATGCATTACATTGTAAATTTTGTGTTATGGGCTTTGTCATTGTGTTGTGGAGAGGCGAATGTGTCTTGTGAGCTTGGAGATTTCTTCTTGGTTTTTTTTTTGCTTGTTTCTTCTCTTTTATTTCTTGTTTGAATGTAAGTGTTGAATGTGCTTATGGGTGTGAAGGCTTCACTCACCCTTGGGAGGGAAGAGAAGCCTTGGGTGAAGGGCATAAGTTGGGCTTGACATTTTAGTTGAGAGAATTACCTCATGATGAGGGTTTGTTTATACTATGGAGTATGGTCTGCATTAGGGCCATAAATCTTGTTGTTTTGGGAGTTACAAGGAGGTTTTGGTGAATGAGGAGGAGATGATTTGTTTGAAGGCCTTGAGAGGCAAATGCAATGACATTATGTTGTTTATGATTATAGTGGCCTTGAGAGGCAAATGCAATGGCAATATGTTGTTTATGTTTATGGTGGCCTTGAAAGGAAAAATGCAATGGCATTATGTTATTTATGTTGTTATAATATCTCCTCTTTGAAGAACCCACCTTCACCCAAAATTTTATGATTCCAATGGAGAATCATTGTGCAAGCCATGGGAGGGTGTTGAGTGTGTTTTGGTGTTGTGTTTTCATGCAAATTTTGGTGATGTATGGATGTAATCTATTTGGTTCTTTTTTCCCCTGCTTGGTGGGTGGCTTCATAGAAGCCTAGGTTGGGAGGTGAGCCTCCATGGTTCCAAGTTTTGTGTTGTTTTGAAGGTTTTGTGAAGATGGAATCCTTGGATACATTAGGATTTTATGTTGGATACCAAATGTGTAATGAGCAATCCAGGTTCTATGTCACCTCAAAAGTAATGTGGTCTCCAAGATCTCATTGTGAATGCATTTGATGAGGAAAAGAATGATATTAAAGTCACCCAAGTTTTTTTTCTGTATTTCTTTGTGTTGTAGAAAAGATTAGTATCATTATTTAATACTTGGAGTTGTGGAAAAAGCAGATTGTGAAGCTACATATGTATTTTAATTGTAAGGAAAATTTACTAAAATAATTTTTTTTTGATGTATTATGAAAAGGAATTCATGTGTTTATTTTTCTTCTCATAAAATTTGTAAACTACTTGATGGATATATCTCATAGATGATGTGTGAAGAATATTTTGGATAGAATTGATCAAGTAAGAATATACATGTTCATTGCAAATTTTATGTGCTATGCTTTTCATAACTTGAAGATGAATCATCATGTAGATAGTTCATTTTATATACAATCTTTTATTCATTGTTTTTCAACTCCAAATAATGTTCTAAGAATACAATACCTCCAATTCAACAAATATATTCACTTAAAGGCAATGATGGGGTAAACAAGCACAAAAGAGTAAGTTGTAAATGGTAGACATTTTGAACATATCTTTGATAGCCTTGCTATGGTGAACATTTTACCTTTCTAGAAAATGTATGGGGTAGGAAATAATTCCTTCCCCAAGATTATAGAGAATAAATAATAGGTAGACATACTAGGTCCTAGTAATCCAATTGTAACAAATGATGTAAATATATGAAAAATAAAAACTAGATAACATTAGCACCTTCACCCTAAGTTGCAAATAGGGGCTCATTTGTGACATGTGACCACAAGTCAATATCACACAAAATCCAATAAAACACTAAAATAAAATAAATACTAAACTCAAAAAAAAAAAAACAATAAACTAAGATAAACAACCAAAGCATTCATTGGACTCTTGTAAAATGTTTCTTTTTAAAAAATCAAATCAAATCAATCCACTAACATAATGTGGCTGCTCACCTATGTAATTCTACCAAATAACCAAAGTTGAATGTTTCTTTGCTAAAACCAAAATATAGCAAGTTCCTTGTTATCTAGGAAAAAAATTTAAAAAGCCTTTCCCACCGACCTAGGCGTAATGATTTCCCTTAAAAAATTGACTTCCCTGTCATGTTAGAATCCTCTAATCCCTAGGGCACACCTCCAAACTTTGGAAAGGGGTTTAACCATTAGGTGCTACACTTAGGCACATGGGAAATAGGGAATCATGTCACATCCTTCCCATGAGGGATATAGGCTTCCACACTTAGCTTTAGTGGGACATTTTCGAAATGGCACGTGATCCCTTGTTGTAGGAGGTCGACTTGGGAGAATGGAGAAGTGGAAAAGACATGTAAAATAGATTATGTCCTCTTAGAGCAGACTATGTTTATTATTTAATAAGAGTACCAAGGCATGAGAGAAAGAGAGTTTTAGGGAATAGTGCTTAGGGGTGGGCTAGTTAAGTATTGTCTAATCTAATTTTAATAAAGGTAGATTAGTGAGTAGTAAGTAGGAGTGTGGTGGGGAGTGATCATATAGTTCAATTTGGTTAATGTTCACCTAGGTATAGTTATTGATTGTATTATTGTTTTAGTATATTTTATTTTATGTATTATTATTATTTTATTATTTCTATTATTAATATAGTTACTAAATTAGTATTAATACTGTTATGTCCTCTAAATAAATAAATTGGATGTTTATGATTGTATAATTATTACACAATGTGATTACAAATCTTATTAATTTACATACATTAACTCGGGATTTATTTATTTATTTAATAGTGGATAGTCATTATGGGACTTTTTATATATGTAGGCCTCATTTGAGGTTGGATAATTTCCTTGGAATCAACCTTAAGTCGTTAGTAAAGCATCATTATTGATGACACCAAATGGTAGAAAAATAATAGAAATAAAATATATGTATGTAAATCAATAATAACAAGAATCTAGTCATAATGGAATTATAATAGATAGTATACATATATTTGTTCTAGTAATCAAATGATGGTACATGGTAGGAGATTAGGGTTAGAGCTAATGAAATGACGATATAAAAGAACTTATCAAATTCAGTATACCTAGAGATACAATATAGCAATTAATAATCAAATAAAATGGTATCGGATTGGCCTGGAAATGTAAAGATCTAAGATCATCATGTAAGAGCAGAGATATATAAACATGATTAAGAATATTATAGTTTGAGATAGTTTATAATAGTAAACGTATTAGATGTTATAATTTGATTAATGATAAAGGTTCAAAAAAAAAAATTGATTGTATTTTTGCTAGTAAAATTTAGGGCATGACAAAAATATAAAATTTTAACAAAATTGAACAAAACCAGCAAGAGTTTCTAAGTATCGATGTTACCATTCTATCCTTGAAGGAATGTTTTCATTATCATAATTTAATTTTTTTAAAATGTTGATCAAACAACCCATCACTATTTGAAAATGTTGATTTTTCATATAAACCACTTCTCAAAGATGAAAAAATGGACTTCAAATGAATTTTAAAAAATTAAATTTTTTTTTTAGAAAATAGAAATAAAGTGACCAATATCACTAGTTTATATATCTATGATTTTCAAGATTGCATAAGTGTGGTTCAACTAAGTTGGGAGATAAGGTTACTTCTAGTATTCCTTGATTTCACAACTCTATAAATTCATGCATAGGTAAAATTATAAGATAACATCCCACAACATTAACACTAAAGAATGGTATCTATCTACTAAGAAATTAGTAATCAACTAGGCTCTTATGCTATCATATGTTTAGAAATAGTTCTATACTTATCACACACATCCTTTCTTGCTATGATGTTAGATATTGCTTTGTATTATACATTTGATCATGTTCTATTTAATGTCTTTAGGAGATTATGTATATGGTTGATTATTATCTTGCTTTATATGTTATTCTAAATTCATTATTTATTCTTTCAATACCTTCTTATAATGTCCTAAATATTTCTTTTTATTTAGCTAACCTAGCTAATCCATCAAATAAAATATATGCAAGGGGAGCCCTCTATTTATCACTCTCTGGTGTTGGTAGAGAGAAACTAGGGAGAGGTACCAGCTCAACATTGGGAGATTCTCCCCACCCCTAACCTCTCTCGGGGATTGTAGAGTCAATGTTCCCAATGTTTTTGTTCAACAAGGGGATCACCCTACCAAATAGTAGGGGGAGAAGTAATGCTAGTGCTCTTTATACATGTGTGTTACTCTACTTGGTGTATCTTTTAGATGAGGGGAGGTAGTCATAGTCACTTCTTCTAGAGATCTACACGATGTCACACTCATCATTGTTTACACACACACACACACAAACACACACACACACACACACACACACACACATATACATGTGTATTGTATCTTATCAATTGGTGATCCAAGCATGTTTAGGTACCAGACATTGACTCCACTTGGCTACAAAGGTCTTAGCATACCTCAAAATCCTTGAACCAGTTGTTGTTAAAAAGGAGATGTAACCATGATCCATATAGGAATCCTTATGTCCTTAGAAATTTACTAGGAAGCTAGTCACCTAGTATGACATTTATTTTTTTATCATTTCTTTTGATAGTTTGGTTAGTGGATTCTAGTGTTTAAAATGATGCATTCATAAGCTAGATATTTTTATTTTCAATTAAAATTGTCTATGATATTTTTTTGGTATATTTATATAATAATAGATAGGTGTACACATATATATCTATATAAATATTAATTGCTAGATAGTTAATGTATTTAAGTATTTGTATATGTTATAAATTGTATTTGAGTAGTTTATTCATACACTTAGATATAAAGGAATATTTATTAGAATATACAAATATAGAAATTAAAAATGGGTAAAATAAAAAGAATAAGTATTTGGAAGAGAATTAATAACATAAATTCAAGAGAAAAAGGTGATATGTGTTATCCTTGTGGAAGAATATAAGACCATAACTTAAATTTAATGATTGGCATAAACAAAGGGATTAATTTAGCACTAGAGAGGGTATTTACATCATTTTTGGACCATTTATTGATTAAATACCACTAAAATAGCCATAATTTACAACTAATATGCCTAAATATCTTGCAAATGGTAGTTGATTACATAAAATAAGGTAATTTCAATTTTTCAAAAAACTTTTATGTAAAAGTGTGGTGTCTTTTCACCTAAAGGGTTTTGAAAGATATTTTAGAACATAAATATCTATTGTCTCCCACTATTGGAAGTGAAGAATAGAATTATGGAAAAAATGATGAAGGATATGCAAAAAAAGACGGATGTCATGGTAAACAAAATTTATAGCATGAATAATGCAATTAAAAAACTTGTAGACTAGAGGTGCTCCATCTTGAAGACTGTTGTAGATAACATTAAACTATTGCACATAACATTAAAAAATTTCTAGAAAAATTGGAATAGGGGAGAATTCAAGGTTTCAGGGACATGAAAGAGGATCAAGGCCCCAATAAATGTACTACAACTAATTCAAAGAAGACTGAGGTGCTAGAAGCCAAAGAAATTCACGAGCTGAAGGCCTTTTCTATGAACATGAATATCTTTGCAGATCAAGCTTTTGATTTAGTGAAGACTTTGTAGATTTCTTGGTGCTAGCTTTTTTTTGTTTTTTCCTATTTTCTATTTAAAGGCTTCTTATCTTAGTTTTCCTAGTTTTTTGGCATTGATGCATAGTTCATTGTGGGCTTTCTATGCTTATTCTATCTCATACTATGTAGAAGCTTTTGTGCCCTTCAAAACCTATTTTTACTTAATCAAAACAAATATCTATTGTAAAATGTAAATATGAAGGGGAAGGGGATGGCTGAAAGGTAGATGAGAGTTTAGTTATACTTTTCATGGATATTTTAATAGAGAGAAATCAATGATATGTGAGGGATGGTTTATGAGTATAATTCTTTAAGGATTTGTAAGTTTATTTCATTTTATGGAGAGAGTCATATGTGAGACTTTGAAGGGCTGAGAGAGATATTTATTGTTGTATAATTTATTCATCTTATACCATAGAGGTTTGTGAAATTGGGGTGGGTTTTGATGCATCTCAAGTTGGATTTATTTTTCTCTCTTTGTCTCCTTGTTTTTTCTTCCATTAAATCTTCATAGGACTTGAGGTCTATATGGATTGAACTTATTGATTACATTATTTATCTAATAAAATATAGGTCTATTTATATGTTCTCATGATGTATAATATTTGTACATTGCATTCCTATTAATTATTTAAAGGTTTTAAGTTCCTTTTTATGAAAATAGATATATAATATCCTTGGATATTTAGCCACTAGTTTTTGGAGATATATTACTTTCTTTTAGAAGGCTATCAGTAACTATAGGAAGGAATATTGTATAATAATATCTTCCATGTATTCTTATCTATTATTTCTTTTACATACTACATTTTTTTACTATAAGTTTTTGAATTATATGTGCTTGATTTAAGGGTTTTTAACTAGTTGACTCTTACTTAGATATTCATGCTCTAAATTATTGTAAACAAGACATCAGAAACTATCAAATTTTTATGTAATGTATACCATTTATAATTATCATTAAAAACACTCGTAAAGACATTTTTTTATAGTCTTTGTGCCTTTTGATTATTTATGGGTGTCGGTACTTATTTGATAAGTTAGGGTCATGTCTAAACTAGGGGTATGAGACCATAGGAATTTTATTCCCTACAATCTTCTATGATTATTGTTTTGGATTTATTTTGGATTTATGAGTATGGTAGATTCCCTAGGTGAGTGGGTAGGCATAGGTTTTGGGTCCTAGAAGTGGTTTTCATAGATTGTATGCTTGGAGGTCAGGGCCCTTCATAAGTTGGCTTCAATTGTAAATTAGTTAAGTAAAGATACGATAAAACTAAATGAATATTATGGGTTGGGTTTAGGTTTCTCACTAAACAAGATAATTGTGCATGTAATTTTGGAGTACTAAGGGTAGGGACATCCCACGTATCTTATAGGTCCCTAGCCTAGGTGGTTGATCCAAACATTACTAGGTTGTGCCTATCTATGTTGGAGTACTCAGGGAAAAGATTTTGTGTATGGAAGGATAATCTTAAGCCCAGGTAGTTGATTCCAACACCTTATGAAGGTTTTATGACAGTCACCTTGGGGATGTGGTTGAACCTCTCATATAATTGTTTTCCTCTAGTTGTTCATTTTCATTCTGATTTTATTTTGGGCATTATACTTTTATTTTTCCTTATGTTACCTTTATACTTTGATTTCAGGGTATAAGCCTTACATTACCTTAGAACCTATGTGGATCATGGTATTAACTCCTATATTAGGGGATTGCACTATTTATGGTTCCATGTTGTTGGGTGGTAACCATAAATCGGTTATATATCCATATATCCCTCAGGTGCACTCGCCCTAGTTTTGTAAAACCTAAAGAGTAGAGAATCCATGTGATTCTCTTGAAGTTGGTTCTACATTTGAAGTATTATTGGTTAATTATAGGAGGTTGATAACCCTTAGACCAATTTTTATCTTCAAAATCCTGGTATCAAGGGTTTTGCTGCTTGGTAGTTTTGAAACACCAACAAAATGACAACTTTACTGGGGAGTTATGCAATACAAGCTTTTGTAAAATGTACGATAGTCTTTGGTGTTGTTTTTATACATCATTCTTTAGTATCTATTTCATTTGGCCCATGTTATATTGGAATTTTATAGCGAAAAACCTTGAGAATTTATAAAATTCTCAATACCATAGGAGCATTCTAATGTATATCATCCTTACAAAGTATCTTATCTGCTAAGCAAGAGTTATGGTTCCAAAATTCTTTCTGATTTGCCCCTTTGTGTGTCAAATATATTTTATCTTTTCCCATAATTTTTCTCTATGTTCAAAGCTATTTCATGTTATATTTTCCCTAGAATAGGGTGGCAACTTGATCAAGGTTTTGAAGCTAGTGCTTATTTACAAGTGTTTCCACAAATGGATGACAAGAGAAAAAAAAGGTTAGCTTATACAAGAGTCAATCCAGAAGTGAAATTATGCATTGATTTACCTCAAGGGGTAGGAGAAATCAAAACAAAAATAAAGTAGATCCAAGTCCTATTTGGAAACCTAGAGGTGGTGTGTTAGTGAACTCTCAATACCATCCTATGGTAGAGAGAGAGTCTTCTTCATTAAATTCTAAATCAGAAACCACAAGACTCTTGGGAGAAATGTTTAACACCCCATTACAAGGAGAATGAATATATCATGATAAGAATGTGTCTTTAGTATGGGGTGTGCTTTGAAGACTGGATGTGATAAAAGAATTGAATCATAGGCTATTATGGATATGTCTTTTAATCCTAGGGAAGTTCCTTATATAGAAATGAACCTCATAGATCTTGATGATCTAGTAGATTCATAAGAAACTTTTGCAAATCCCAAAATAGTTTATTAAGAAATAGAAGTCCTTAAGAAGTGGGTTATAGAAGAAGAGGCTAAAACACATTCATTTGGAGAAGGAAAAAGAGAAAACCACCATGATTTCTCTCATTGAGAGAGATAACTTTTTTGAAGGATGGCTACTTTGAAAGAGAAGAACAAGAAACTAGAAGAAAGGCCTTATGTTCTTCATGCAGATGTCTTTGGTGATACAAGTAATCTAAGATTTAAGGTTCAGGAACAAGAAAAACTCCTAAGTTGAACCCTACAAGGTTGTTCAGCTAGACCTTTTAGATATGACTGTAAAACCTACTGATAAAGGAAAACAAAAGGTTGTAGGGATTCAAATAAATGAACATCAAGCTAACTCAAATAAATCTGCAAACCCTCATATTTCTAAGTTAGATTTGGATCCAAAAAAGGCCAAAAAGGAGAGGGAGGATTTAGAAAAAGAGCTTGAGAAAGTTGAAAATGAAGCATAGGCAATAGAGACTAGAAGAAAGGTCTAATTCATTAAATCTAATTCTTCCTTAGCTTCATGGCCTAATTTTTCTACTCAAGCCGCAAATTTTGTCCCCACATGTGGACTAGTAGTCCCTAGCCAAAATGTGTCTCATTCAACACCTATATCGTCATCCACTACTAGTACTCAAATTCTTGCTCCAAATACAATAGTCTCAAAGAATTGTCCAAAACCAAATAAATACAACAAGCACATCAAATATTGTTGGTTATCGGAAGAAACTTATATACATAGAGAAATATAGACAAATGTAATTATTTGGTATCCCTAGTTTCCCACATCCTATATCCTTTGACCTTAGAGATAAGGTTGTGAATTTTTAAGATGTTTATACTATTGAGGAACACTTAAGGATATTTTTAGACATGCTTAACAATTTTGAAGTAGAGTATACAGATGTGGTTATGAAGTTGTTTGTGCATTCATTGACTAAAGATGCAAGTTATTGGTTTAGGAGACTACCAGATGACAACATTTGTTCATAGAATGACTTGGAAAAGTTATTTAAAGAATAGTATGGAGATAACACTAATTTTGGTTTCATGTTGAATGATTCCAATAAAATTAAAAAGAGCCCTAATGAGTCCACTTTTGACTTCAGTGCAAGATTTCAAAAGGGAATGTATCAACTCTTCCAAATGATGAGACTCAATGAAGATGTATGTCTTACTACATATTTCAATTCTTTTCATAATAGGATGACTTATAATTTAAGAGACAAAGATACCAAAACCCTAAGGGGCACTTATATGATGTCAATTAATTTTGAAAACAATAGAAAGGTGTTTGGTAAGTTAGGAAGAAGAAATGAACCAAAATTTTTCAACCCAAGGAACAATAAAAGAGAAAGTGATAAGGCTCCTCTAGGTAAGAAGCCTGAGGAGGACACAATGGGTCAAGTGTTCAATCTTCTAAAAAAGATTAATCCATAAGCTTTCAATGAAAATAAGTCTAATATGGGTGAGAAAGTTCCAATAAATAATAATAATTCCAATAGGCATCCTAGAATGAAAAATTATCCATACACTACTTAGTGGAAAGATGGAAAGCTTATCCCAAACCCTACTCCAAATACCAAGGATAAGGGTATCCCTCACCCTCTATAAAGAAACTTTGTTAATATGACATATGATGTACCATGGTGCATCATATGCCAGTCACCTTATTCCTAATATTATTGCACAATAGCCCAATCATTTTCTACAAATTAGAATGTGCAAAACTTGGAGGGAGAAGAAGAAAGGATCATGAGGATATTAGTTGCAACATGGTGAATCTATGTGATGACTACGAGGATTCTGATTTAGATCAGCCTAAAATTGACATTGTTGATCAAAAAAATGTTTACCAATTACATCATTAAAAAGTATTCTCAGATAATGAAGATTGTGATGAAGGTAGGGTGTGTACTACATCCTTAGATGTTGGTCATATAAATCTGAGAAAGCCTTCTAAAGAAGAGATTGATGTAATCACAACATAGATGGTATCTTAGGATCATAGAAACTATAATCTAAGAATTAAGACTATCAATAGTGATATTAATAAGCCATCTATCATCTTCATAAAGGATATCACTCACATGATGACTGATGACAATAAGGATAATAGAATGACAACAAAGGTTAAAGATAGTAAGAGTAAGAAGTGGGAGCCCAGCAAGAAAGTGTAGTTTCAGAATGTTGAAGCAGTCAAACTAATGTACATGATAAGAAGATAGAGCTTGGTCCCACCAAGCAAGTAGCAATGCCTACTATTCAAACAATCTCAACTCCACACCTATTCTTATGAGACCTATTGTGTGTGATCCAATTGAAATGATATCTATGATGCCTCAAATAACTATAAAAGTTCCTTTATCTAAATTATTTAGAATAGAGGATCATAAGACTAAGGCTTCATTATAGTTGGGTAGGATAGGCAGTAGCAATATTGTTGAACAAAAGGCCATAAAAAAAACCCTTGTTGTACTCGAAGATATTGGTATCATGTCTCAAATTGCTCAATTTTTTTTAGATAACTCATTGGTAGCCTATCTATAGGATATTTATCCTATTTTCCTCAGTCTAGTTATAAAAGGTAGAACTCTAAAAAATTTCATGATAGATTCAGGTGCCTCCAATACTATAATGCCTTTCAAGGTCATGGGAGCGATGGATTTAGAGGTAAACACCAAACAAGGTAGGTGTAGGTCCAAGGATGTAAGAAAAGTGGCTATTATAGTTAACATTAATGCTTTACCTTTCAAACTAGTTGATTATCCTAATGTAGAGCTAGCCATGTTAGTTCTTGTAGTTGATATTCCTCCTCACTATGGAATGCTACTCTCTAGAAAGTCTAGTTCTACAATGCGAGGTAGCATACAATGTGACTTTTCCTATACCACCTTTCATATAGGTGACAAGGTTGTTAGGGTTGATAGGGAGCCAAGGGTTAACCATATTTTTGGGGATAATATTGATAATGATTCTACTTGTTTCTTAGACACTAATGTAAATGCATTCAAAGAAGAATTCATTATTCAAGAAGTTGAGAAGCTCCCACCAGTAATTGAATAAGAGGTAGAATATTTCATCACAGATTTTGTGGACTACGTACTTTGATGGGGCGAGTTCTAGGGAAGGTTGAGGAGTTGGGATAGTTTTTGTATCTCTAGAGAAGAATACTTTTAGATACTCATTAACCCTAAATTTTTCATATACCAATAACATAGCTAAATTTGAAGCACTCTTACAAGGATTAAGAGTTAGAACTAATCAAGGAATACAAAAGTTGCATGTTATTGGTGATTCTGAGTTAGTAGTCTCTGAAGTAAGAGAGACATATGCATCCAAGAATAAAAGGTTGAAGCAATAAAGGACTAATTTGTTAGAAGATGTAGCCATTAAGCCTAAAGATATATCTTTTTTTGGTATTTCATAGATTGAAGTACAAAATAGGCCATCAATTCCTAATAATATAGAACACTAGCAAGTTTTTGATGATTCAATAAAAATATTCTAAATTTCTTGTCAAATGAAGAAAAATATCATGGTCAAGAACATGACTATAGTGCTTTAGTTGAGTCAATAGATGTGAAAGAGAAAACCTTTAGCTAGGAAATTTTGTAGTTAAAAACCAACAAAGTACCCAAGGGATTGGTAGTCTTAGAAAGTATGTTTGACAACTAAGACATGGTGAATTTAGAGGTTAGGGATCACAAACCACAAGAGCTTGAAGAAATAAATCTTGGTACCTCTAAAGCTCCAAAAAAGGTTTATATTGGACATAATTTATCTGCTGAAATTAGAAAGCCTCTAATTGATCTACTTAAAAAATAAAGTAATATTCTTGCATGGTCATATGATGACCTCAAATCTTATAGAGAGGACTCATTTCAGCATGTCATACCACTTAAGGAGAATCTCAAACCTTTCAAACAAAAACAGAGGCTAGTAAAGCACACCTTAACTCCCAAAATGCAAGAAGAACCAATGAATCTAAGGGACATAGGAATAATTAAGCCAATTAGAAATTCTAGATGGGTATCAAACCTAGTGCTTGTCAGGAAGAAAAGTGGAGATATAAGGCTTTGTGTGGATTTCAGAAACCTAAACCTTGCTTCTCTAAAAGATAAGTATGGTTTTCCTAATATGGAGGGCATGCTACAACAAGTGACTGGCTCAGAATTAATGTCCACGATGGATGGATTTTTAGGTTACAACTAGGTTCTTATGAATGAAAAAGAGAAGTTGAAAACAACCTTTACTACTCCATAGGGCACATATGTTTATGTAAGAATTTTTTTTAGTTTAATCAATGCAAGAGTAACTTTTCAAAGGGCCATGGATGAATCTTTTCATGAGTACATTGATAAGTTTATGGTAGAGTATCAAGATGATTTTACAACATATTCAAAAAAGGTTAAGAGCCATTATAAAAACTTGGAGAGGATTTTTATTAAAGCCTTAGAATATCGATTATCCTTGCACCCAAAGAAATACACATTTGGAGTAAGATTGTTGGGCCACATAGTGTCAAAAGATGGGGTAAATATTGACCCTAAGAGAATGGATGTAATTGATAAAGTTACAAATCCTAAAAATGTAAAAGGAATACAGTCATTTTTTGGGCAAGTAAATTTTCTAAGAAGATTTGTTACTAATTTGGTTGAGATTAGTAGGCCAATATCTAAAATGTTCAAGAAAGGATCTATTATTAGTTGGGATGGTGAGTCTTCATAAGCTTTTCAAGAAATTAAAACTGCCATTAAAAATGCACTAGTCCTTAGGACACTAGATTATGAAAATCCAATGCATATCTTTTCTTTTGCATCTTTTCATACTATAGTAGTAGTCCTATCATAGGAAATTGAGGAAGGATATGAATAACCCATTACAGTTTTTAGTAAGTCCCTTTATCTTGCAAAATTAAAATATGAGATAAATTAAAAGTAGGCTTATTCCTTAGTCAAAGTTGTCAAATCCTTCACATGTTATTTGGTAGGTGCTACTACTATAGCACTTGTACCAAATGCAACCATTAAGGATATTTTCTCTCAGCAGGAGGTATATCAATAAAATTTGAGAGTTTAGTACTGACATCCAAATTAATAAATTAGTGAAGGGTCAAGGATTAGCAAAAATAATGGCTCAATCAAACTTGGATGCCAACCAAATAAACATGGCTATAGAAGATCTAAGGTTAGGTCTATGTGACATGGATCATTGTGCATGGTACACAAATGTTATATATTACTTGCAACATATGGAAGCCCCACCCCACTTGATAGATAATGAAAAGATAAGTACAAAATCATATGCAATTAAGTATATCATTGTTAACAATAGTATGTGGTAGAGAAATTTTAAAAGAATATTTCTAAAATGCATGGATAAGGAGAAGTCAAAGAAAATATTGAATGACATGCCTTAAGGAGTATGTGGGGGGCACTATATGTCAAAAAAACTGCTCTCAAGATAATGAGAGCTAGATTTTGGTGGCCAGCTCATTTTAAGGATCCACAACTGCTTGCTAGAAGATGTGATGCATGTCAAAGGTTTGTAGGCAAGCTAAAGTTTTCTAGAAATACCCCTTTGAAACTAGTTGAAGTTTAGGAACCTTTTTAGCAATGGGGTATGGACTTTATAGGTGAGATCTCCCCCAAATCTCAAACTAGTTACTCCTAGATTATGGTAACAATAAATTATTTTACAAAATGGGTGGCAGCCATTCCTACAAGAAATGCTACCAGAAACGTAGTAAATAATTTCCTTTTAAATAATATTATAACAAGGTTTGGATGCCCTCAAAGGATTGTGATTGATAACTCAATGTTCTTTAGATTAGAAATTTTTAAAAAAAATTTGTGATAAATTGTAAGGTCCCTCCTCGTATGTACTTATTAAATATAAATTTCTCTATAAAATTTGTTGTAGGAGATTTGAACGGATATGAAGTTATGTTTTATGTTGTGAATATCCTATTTGAAATTTAGAGAGTAGATGATACATCCATGTTTAAATTCTTAGTGATTCATGAACTAATACACTATCTCAAGTGGTTAAACATTAAAATTTCAATAACAATGATGTGAGGTATTTTCACCTGATAATGAGGGTGTTGATTTTGTTACCTCGATGATTAAGTTTTATGTTTTCAGATAGTTCATTATGCATTTTTAACGATGATTATTCTAGTATTTTAATATGAATTAATGAATAAAGTTATGTTGATTATGTAATTTTTAATGATTAAAAATGTGTAGAGATAAGAAAGGATTACTTAAATGAAAGAACCATGTTTTAATTTATGTAACCATCTAGATAAGTTTTGAATAAATGCATGTGATTTTCTTGAGCTATTGATGTGTACAATGAGTGTGCAGGATATTTTTAGCCAAACCTAATGGAGAAATGGAACTGAACCCTATGTACCGATAGTGAAAACCAGGGTTGAATCTAACAAAAGATGCAAATCCCATTTTATTTATTTATTTGTATCATGAGATGAATGAATGTATCAATTTGTAATATTAAATGTTAATGTTTTGTAACAGTGTTTTTATAATGTAGCTTGACACTCGTAAATTGTATATGCATTCCAACATGATAGTTAGGGTTAAACTAGTAACCTAAAGATCTAAGTCAAATTAGGCTAGTGACCTTTTTGCTAATCAATGAGTAATCGAGGTTAATTACCCTAATCTTGATTATTGAGTAATTTGCATTTTTAGAAGATTGTTAGAAAGTCCTATTTTTTTCTAGCATTTGTTAGGTTCCTAATTAATCCTAAGGGCCTTAAAATATGAAATCTAAGTACCTAAGAGGTATGGGTATGGGTTGGGGGCATTTTCCACCCCCTTAGCCCCTTTTGTTGACTTTTGTGGTCACTCAAAAAGTCTATTTTTGCTTTAGTGGGAAAATTGAATGTTGTTACCATGGGTTGAATGACCTTAACTTGATAGAGGGCCACACCACTCTACCCACTCACAATCAAGAATGAAATAATATGAAGATAGAGATGACAAAAATGCTTCATAAGGCATCCATTAATACTTGAAAATTCACTACAAGAGCTTACACTTGAAGAGCTTCTATTTTCCAAACTTGATTACAAATGATAATAAGCCTTGCTTAAATAGGCACTTCTAACCCAAGACATTACAAACACAGCCAATGTGGGATAAAAGGTAAATACAACTACCTTTAAATAAATATTAAATTCCCACCCAAATACAGCTAAGCACCCAACAAATATTAAAAACATGATTTATCCAAAACTTTCTAGAATTTCTACCTACACACCTCGATGAATGGAATGACAACTATTTTTCTTATTTTTCTATTTATGCCACCTATGCACCTTGAAAATAGAAATTTCTCTTTTCTTTTTCTTTTTTCCTCCTTTTTCCCTTTTTTTATTTTTTATTATTTCTCCTCTAATTTTCGTCACTTTTCTCTCTCCTCCAGAATTTTTTTTTTTTTTTTTTAAAATTTAAATTTTAAATTTTACATTCAACATGTCTCCCCTTCATTTTGGATGCAAGATGCTCCTGCATCAGACTTCCCAGGTCCGAAAAGATGTTCTAATAGCTGGAAGAACATCTTTCAGGATTCAGCACATAAATCCCAAACTGGTTCTTCACATATATGTCCTCCAAATCTTCAACTTGCACACTCTTTCCCTTGTTTTTCTTCTTCTCCTTTACATCCACCATAGGTGTTCTATAGGTCTGCTTCCCATGCTGATTTTCAATCTTCTCAAAATCTGCCAACTCAACTCGACTGCCAACACTCAGGTTTCTCCTACTGAGCACTTCATTTTGCAAAGGAATCAAAGAAAACTTCCTACCACCTTTCTCAATAGTAAACACATTCCTAACACAATCATGCATAGCCCTGCAATCATACTGCCAAGGTCTACCAAGTAACATATGACAACTATTCATATCCATAATATCACACAATACTTGATCCTTATACTGCCCAATCTGAAAATCAACAAGACATTGCTCTCTCACTTCCAAAGCATGCTCACCTTGCAACCAGCCAATCCTATAAGGACAAGGATGTCTCAATCTCTTCAAACCAAGTTTTTGAACCATCTCCTTAGCAACAAGGTTATCAGTACTACCACTATCTATAATCACCTTGCAAACTTTCCCACCAGACTTACAAAAAGTTCTGAACAAACTAGTCCTCTGACAAGAATCCAATGTCTTCTTACCCATTAGTACTCGTTGAGCCAACAAACTTTCTCCTTCCTCAGGCTGATTTTCCTACACTTCAACCTCATTCACAATAGTAGTTGTCCTACCAATAGAACATTCAAAAGATCTATGCCCTTCTTGACCAGACTTGAAACAATTACCTCTGAATACACCTCCACCTGTCCTTCTTCTTTGTTCAATAGGTTTTGGTTCACCTTCTGCTTTTGGTTTAGCTTGTACCGAACTATCCTGCTTCTCCTTCCCTCGAGAACTACCTTGATTCTTCCTCTTTAGCTTTTCCTCTGTTCTCAAAGCATACTGATAAGCATCCTCCACTGTGGAAATATTTAGCATACCAACCTCATCCTGAATATTGAATCTCAAACCATTAATATACCGTGCTACCTTCTCCTTTGACAATTCTCTATGCCCAGATCGAATAGTCAACTTGTAGAACTCCTCAGTGTAATCCTTCACAGTCATATCCTTCTGTTTCAGATTTTGCAACCTCTTAAACAATTCAAGTTCATAATCAGCTGGAATGAACTTTGCCTTTAACTTAGTCACCATCAATTTCCATCTAGTGATCTTCATTTCACCTTCCTCTTCTCTATCTCTTTGTAGTTCCTTCCACCAAAGAGCAGCATGTCCCTTCAACTTAGTTTGTGCCAACCTTACTCTCAATGGATTTTCAATACCCTCAAGCTCAAAGTAGTCCTCTAATTCACCAATCCAATCAATCAGGTCTTCAGGATTCAAAGTACCTGAAAAATTAGAAACCTCCATCTTATGCTTCAGCTTCAACTAAGATCCAGGTCGAGAAAACTAAGTAGTCCTAATTCCAATAGGTCTCTCCTCATGATCACTTCTATCCTCACTAGCAGCTTCAAAGT
This sequence comes from Cupressus sempervirens, assembly GCA_028749045.1. Classification (NCBI taxonomy): domain Eukaryota; kingdom Viridiplantae; phylum Streptophyta; class Pinopsida; order Cupressales; family Cupressaceae; genus Cupressus; species Cupressus sempervirens. Next base: position 292,505,362 of record CM053791.1, on the reverse strand, counting down.
CTTCGACAACTTCGTCATATATGTCTTCAGTACCCACATTCCTAGGTACACCACCCAAAACACTCACAATTTCAGCAATCATGTCACTCTTTATCAATGCAATCTCTGATTTGACCTCTGCTCTTATCTTCTCTAAGATTCTTTCTTCCATCGCTTCACTAAGGTCATCATTTTCCTTGGGGTCCAATCTTCTTGGAGGCATCTTCCAAAAATTTAGCAAACCCTAAGCAAAACAAATCCACCAATCTAAAAGATCAATCAGCCACAAGATCAACCTTCTTTGCAAATCTTGGTGTAAACTGCCTCACGTTTGGCGATCTGTCCACACACTTAGGAACTCCTGCTCTGATACCACTTGATAGAGGGCCACACCACTCTACCCACTCACAATCAAGAATGAAACAATATGAAGATAGAGATGACAAAAATGCTTCATAAGGCATCCATTAATACTTGAAAATTCACTACAAGAGCTTACACTTGAAGAGCTTCTATTTTCCAAACTTGATTACAAATGATAATAAACCTTGCTTAAATAGGCACTTCTAACCCAAGACATTACAAACACAGCCAATGTGGGATAAAAGGTAAATACAACTACCTTTAAATAAATATTAAATTCCCACCCAAATACAACTAAGCACCCAACAAATATTAAATACATGATTTATCCAAAACTTTCTAGAATTTCTACCTACACACCTCGATGAATGGAATGACAACTATTTTTCTTATTTTTCTATTTACGCCACCTACGCACCTTGAAAATAGAAATTTCTCTTTTCTTTTTCTTTTTTCCTCCTTTTTCCCTTTTTTTATTTTTTATTATTTCTCCTCTAATTTTCTTCACTTTTCTCTCTCCTCCAGAATTTTTTAAATTTTTTTAATTTTTATTTATTTTTATTTTTTATTTTTTTAAATTTAAATTTTAAATTTTACATTCAACATGTCTCCCCTTCATTTTGGATGCAAGATGCTCCTGCATCATAACTCCACTTAGAGGTAAACCTTAGGTTTAGTTGAGTTAGAAGCCTCTAGAATGTTATGCAAGTGGGTGAAGATATTGCAATTTAGAGGTAGTTGAGTTTTGATCATATTTAGAGGCATTTTTGACAGGGTTTTGGTTGTTACCCAATCTCTAGTTTTAGAGAGAAGTTTTAAAGATTGAAGGAAAGGAAGGAAAAGCTCTTCTCAACTTGTTCATTTTACCATAACCTTATTGTGAAGGTAGGATTTATTCACTCTTTTGTTCATGTTCTTCATGTTTTTCATGCTTGGTTCATGCTTATGTTATTGTGTTTTTTAATTTGTATGCTTGTATGTATGTTGGGTATGCTTGGGAGGGATTGAATCATGTTTTCTTGAATGCTTTTCCTTCATGTTTTGCTTGATTTTCAAAGGGATTTTTTGGGTTGTTTTGGTATTACTCACCCTTGGATAGGGAAGAAGTGGCCATGTACGGGGGAAGGGCTTTAGTTGGACCCTGATAGTGTAGATTCTCTTCTCATGACGAGAAGAGGGAAAGAGGGTGGGGTGTTATGGTCTCCTCCTTGTCATCACATACCATGTTTTGAAAATGTGAAATTTGAAGATGTGAAAGAATGAAAATCCTTGTATTATTGGCTTCAAAAGGGCTTTTGTGGAAGAATGGAATTTCTTGAGATTTTAACCTCGAAAGGGCTATGTTATGGTATTGTGGTTGGCATCTCCTATTGGGAAGATCCACCTTCTCCCTAGTCTGGTTCAATGTTGAACCTATTGTGCAAACTAGGATGGGAATGCATGCTTGTTTTGTTCTTCATGATATGTTTGATTTTCCTCCAGGTCAGTTTTCGTCTTCTCCATGTTCACCGCGATGTATTGAAGATATTGAAAAGGGATCCCTTGTTAAGGGCCAAGAAGAGAATTCAAATTATGTTGTAATATTATGTAAAAATGTATTTAAACCTTTGTGGAAGTGGCAAGGATGTCAAGTTTTCTTACTGGTTCTTTTCTGACGGAGCCTTGAATCAGGTTGATTAATAGAAAAAGAAATGATTGAGAAACTTTCTTGCATTGAGTCTTATGATATTTCGGTTTATGCATGTGTTTATAGAAAATAGATGCAATAGTGTTTTATCTTTTAGGTGATATTCTCATAGTTTGAAATTGCATTCATTTAATTTATGTTAATTAGGAAAAATGATCATATATAAAATGTTATGAAATTCGATTCCAAATTTTGTAAAAAAAAAAAATTAGATTATTTGAAATAATATATTATCTTGTTTATTTGTGATTAGTAGGAATTGAAAATTTCCTATGTTATTGTAGTAATATAAACATTAAACGTTATTACTTTCAATATATATATATATATATATATATATATATATATATATATATATATATATATATATATATATATAAGTTGAGAAAATAAAAATCTAGCACTTGAAAAAAAAATACACTTGAAAAATTTTTACATTCCAAGAGAGAAAACTCTCTGGATTTTGTATGGAAGACTGAATAAAATGCTTATGGTGATAGAGAATATTCTCTGTAGATATCCTTTTTAAATTAAAAATCTAAAAAAAAATTTAAAAAGAAAATATATAGAAATATCCTATATATCCTAAAATACCATCTATTTAACTTTATATTATTACTCCTATCTCTCCCTCTTACCAAGTAAACTTGAAAACATTATTAGTCCTACAAGTGTATAGGCATCAAAGGTGATGGGAGAAAAAGAAGTTTATAATAATAAAAAGTGAGATATTGTATTAATGCAATTCTACCACTAATATCTTCGGGATTACATGTCTTGTCTAACATGTCCTTGGTAATGAGTTGTGGGGGCTCAATGTTTATAAAGTTTAAGATTTTTTTATAAAGTGAGTCAAAGTCTATGTTTTTTTTTAAATTTCTTTAACCAAACACTTATTTCTTCCTACAAGTCGAATCAACCTTTTCACCCTTTTTTAGGATGTGATGTGGGGTGGTAGCTTTTATGTGTTGGAAGGCATCCTTTCAAAGAAAAGGCATTTTGTTTGAGAGGAATATGTTAGAAGTGTTTACGTGGGGAGATAAAGGGTAGTTTAGGAATTAAATTTGTTAAAAGTTTTTTTTTATTTTTTTGTTTAAAGGAAGGCTCACGTGAGCCTAAGAAGTAGGATAGGAATTTAAAATAAAGTAGGATAGATAGTAGTTTAGATTAGTATTGTTTATTGTTTCTAAAAAGTTTTAATTTAAAATTAGTTTAGAATTAAGTTAGTTCTTTTTTTAATTTAAGTTAATAATAAATTAAGATTAGTTAAATTTAAGTTAGTATTAGATTAGTTTAATTTTAAGTAGGTAAATTTAATTTAATTTTTAGTTTTAATTAAATTTGTTGTTTAGAAATTTGTGATAATTAAATTGGTTTGGTTTAAAGATAGGTAGTTATTTAAAAATAAGTTTTAATTAAATCTTGCTTAGTTAATTTTTTTTTAATTGTAATTTAGTTTAGATGTTTTAAAGACATTGATAAATTATTTTTTACAAATTATTTTATAAGTTAGGAATGTAATATTCTATTTATTATTTTAAATTCTATTAATTTTTTTTATTACCACTATTATTATATAGAGTTTTATTTTAGGATAGATTATAAATTTGGATTTAATTACTTTTAGATTAAAGTTGAATTTTTTTTAGGAAATTAAAGATTAGAGTTAGATGATTTGAATTGTTATGTCATTCAAGTTATTAAGTTAAGGTTAGTAGGTAGTGAAAGAATCATAATTCATGTCGAATTATTTTAAAAGTAAATAATAGTGAGAGGGTGTCAAATCTTTTAATTAATTGAAAATTGGATTGTTCAAATTAATTAATTGTTTGAATAACAAATGCTCAGTTTTAACGACCCATTCATACTCCTTGTTATTAAACCCAAAATGGAATATCAAGGCTCTTGATTGTAGAACCTGTTCGATGTCCCCATTGTACCTCTATTCAAACTAAATTAAACTATTCAAACTTAGTGAATGTAATTTTAATTATTAACCTTTAAAAAAATTGCGTGTGTTTTGCCCTCGTATTTTAGGCATGACATAAATATGGCATAACTAGATCAACATCCTCACCCTATCATTCATAGGGGAATGGACAAGTTGAATTTACCAATAAGAGTCTGATGAAAATTATAAAAATCAGTTTTGGATGAGAACAAAAAAGTATTAGATTCTAAGATACAACTAGCAGTTTGGGCTAATAGAGTAATAGTGAAGAAAGTAATAGGTCTTGCACCTTTTGATCTTATATATGGAATACAGGCTAGAATGCCTCAAAATAATTTAATATGCATATACAACTACATTTAAATGTGTAATGAAGATGTCATTGATGATATGAAAGAAAGAATGGATTAGTTGGTAGGACTAACAAAGGCAAGAAAAGAAGCCTCTACCAAAAATGAAAAGTTACAGTTGTAGGTGAAATTGTTGTATGACAAAAAGATAGTGGTTAAAAGGTTTGGACTTGAAGACCTAGTTTTGATGTGGAATGCTAGGATTGAAGAAAAAAGAAAACATGGAAAATTTGATCCTATATGGTTGGCTTCTTATTTAGTTGATGTTCCATGGGAAGAGGAGTCATACATTTTGAAATAATTATCAAGTGATATTCTTGAGCTACCAGTTCATGGATAGTTTTTGAAGAGGTATATTTCCTAAAAATAATTGTTTTTCCATGAATAGTAGCTTAGGCTTCCTTGTAAGTTTTTGCATATTCTGTAAACTCTTGTGAGTTTTTTTAGAGCCCTTGTATAGTGTTATTACTATTTGCTTCTTTGTAAGAAGTATCAAAAAATTGTCATGTATGTGGTCTGCTTCTTCTAGGGATTCTAAGCCCTCGCATTATTATGCATTTTGAAAATACTTTCCCAAAAATATTTTACGTTATCTTTTGTTTTAACCTTGATTTTAACCATGGGTCAACTTGCATAGTTTTCCTTTGGAAGTTTTTAAAACTTTAACCATTGATCATGAGAAGATCAATGAGTGTCACTTTCTTGTAACTTGAAACTACTCAAACTTTAGAAAATGTAGGGAAGTGACATTTTGACATGTGGATTTTTTGATGTCATCACCTTAGTGAGCCACAAAGGTTAGACTTTTTAGAATAGCTTAGAGTTGTCAGACTATTTTCAAGATGTGGTGGAAATTTGGCATTTCTTTATTTGATGAAGTTGATAATTGGACTAAAGTAAAAAGGATTTATTGTATCATCAATCATCTGAGGATCGATAATGAGTTCTTTCTTGCAATATGAAGGTGAATGAACTTTAGAGAATATAAGGAAGCACCTTGATGACATGTGGAATTACTGAGGTCACTTCTCTTATGGGCCGTAAAGTTAGAAAGGTGTCAAAATAGTCAAAAAAATGTCACAACACTTGGAAAATTAGCTTCATTTCATAAAATATAGTTGATGACTAGTTTTAGATAAAGTGAATCTTGTGGAACTATCAATCTTGCAAAGATCAATGATGGGTGCTTTCCAACTTCATGAAGATACTCAAGTTTTAGAGAAAATGAAGAAATGACTTAATGACACATGGCCATGTGGGGTTAGTTGTTCCTAAGGTTGCTAGGTAATGTTAATATGGAATGTATGCCAAATGTTTTATGCGCATTTGCTGAGAAGTATTGCATGTATAATGAGTTGGAGGCTGAATTTTCAGTGTCCCAAAATATTAAAGGCAAGTGTAGTAACAACTAAGCTTTTTAATGATTGTCAATCAGTTGGGATCAATGATCAACACTTTCCTACAATTTAAAACTACTCAAACTTTAGAGAATGTGAGGAAGAGACTTTTGATGTGTGGCTAGTTTCATAAAAGGGAAATGTAGTCATTTGGCTTTAACACTAAGTCATCCAATTTATGAAGATCGATGACTAGATTTTATATTATGTAACATGAAATCAAATATGACTATTGGGACATTAATTTTGATCAATGTTGTTTCATGTGAGACTAAATTTGCAATAAGGCTTCTGGTTTTTCATTATTGTATACTAAGGTTTAAGAATTATCACAAAGTGAAGATATCCAAAGCTTACAGTGTGTTTCTTGAGAGTCCCAAGTTGTTGATAATGATTTTTAGAGAAATAAATAGGAAAATTGAGTAAGTGTCTAAATTTTTGGTTAATTGAGAAAATACACTCACAACAAGATAATTTTTTAATATGCCTCCATGAGGGGATTTTTCAAGGGAAGTTGATTACCTAAAAAGGGTTGTGCATAACGATTTAGTAGGCATTAAGCTATGTTTGTTATTAGTGACAACAATTATTCATAATTATATATGGTTACTGAGTTCATCATTCAGTCTCCAATGTTTATTGAGCATTCAATGGTTGCCAAGCAAGTTCAATAGTTTAGCAATTCACACCGAGCATTCCAAAGGTTACCAAGTGGAATCAAGTAGTTTGAAGTCCAGTAGTTATCACCGAGAAATTAGTTCCTGTGATGTGAAGACAGTGTCTACCAAGTGATGGGATGAGCAATGTTTACGTAGTGCAAACAAGATAAACATAGAATTTAGTTTCTACTAAGTGACACTATATCTACTGAGTCTGCAATGTTCACTGAGTTCAAAGCTATGTTGAGTGATTAGTATGGACCAAGCCTCTACTTCTACTGAATGCATGATGATGTTGAGTAATGTAGTGGAAGCTAAGTATTAGAAGGTTACCAAGTTAGCTTTCAAAACCCGAGTTTATACATTTGGGTAGACTCAATAATATTTGTGTTAACTTGTGTTTTGGCTAACCTTGTAAATATGAGAATTGGCATGTTATATATGTAATGTATTGTATCATTCCCAAGAATGATGAAGTAATGTTTTGAGAAGAGTGAATGTGAATGTGAATCAACAACAAAGCAAAGTATTTAGCAAGGTCAATAAGGAGCAGTCGAGTCGAATCTATCACAAGAGGTGATCAACAATTCAAAGATCTAATCTAAAAATTTAGTTGTAAGTTAGATCTACTATTTCATCCTAAAAGGTGAATCAGATTCAAATCCTTTAACATGGTAGTCTTAACAATCTTTTCATTGAATCTCTTAACAGAGTGCATACTTCATTGTATGTTTGTAAAACCTCTAACATGGTGGACCTAGCAGTCCTAATTTCTCTTAATAGGGTAGATCATTAGAAGTGATCATTGTAAGCTTTAACAAGCTAACTTTATACTGCACTATTGAATATTTGTGGGTATCATCCCCACCCCAGTTTTACTTTCTATTTGGAAGGTTTCCAAGTCACCAAATATTGTATGTGCCATGAATGTTTATCTTTCATTTTCTCATGCATGCAGTAGATTAAATCAATTAATGGTGAATGGATTATGTTGTTAAGTGCTGAATTTATTAAAAATTTTGAGGCTACTAATTCACCCCTCCCCTCTCAGTAACCTAGTTAGTCTTGATTATTTCCAAAAATTAGTATCAGAGCTTTGTGGTTCTCAAGATAAAGTTGTATAGCTTGAGCAAAGATCAAGGAAAATGGAGATATTTAAACTTGACAAAGCTATTGACAATGAGAAGCTAGATCTGGAGATGGCCACAACTCAACTCAAAGAGAAAAAAGAACATCTTTCCCAATCCCTAAAAAGAAGGAAGAAACTTGAAAAATAGATGAATGATCACCAATATGTTGAAGAAAAGATTGAAGACTCTTTCCCTTCAAGCAGTTAATATGAATCAAATGAGGCAATCAAAGAACTCCTAGAAAAGAATGGTTCCCTACAAGAAGAGGTAAGAAATTTGAAAAGAGAACAAGAAATTCAGTCAATAAGATTGTGTGAAATGTTGGAACAGAGAAATAAGGCAAATAAATATTTGGAGGCAAGAAAAAATGAAACTCAAAATCAATCCCTTCAACAAGAAAGTCTTATCAATTAGCTCTCCAATGCAAATGAAGAAATCATGAATCTGAGATCTAAAAATGAAAGGTTAAGGAATGATCTAAGCATTGAAAGACAAATCAATGAAAGATTAAAAGTTGATTGAAATTATGAAAAGCAACTCAATGAAAGAATAATGAAATTCCAAGCAGACATGAATCAATTGAATTAGCAAAGTGAGTAGAATCTTTATAGGCAAAAGGGTAAAGCTGGACTTGGATACAAAGAAGAAGGTGAATCCTCCAAGAAAAGTACTCAAAAGAATCAAAGACCTACTTGCAATAAATGTCTTAAGATATGTCATACATCAAACAAATGTTGGAGCAATGGAAAGGAACAATTTCAATGGAAAATGCTACAGTTGTAGTCAACATGGTCATAAAGCTAATGAATGGAAGTAGAAACCAAAGTTTGAAGGTAAATGTCACAAATGCAAGAAACAAGGTCATAAGGCATCTAAATGCAGATCTAAACCATTCAATCTAGTTGAACAATTTGTAAAAGAAGTATTTGGTTGGGACTACAATACTTGGTGTAGATGTCATTACTATTGAGAATATGGACACATTGGCATAAACTATGCAAGGCATCACTTGAGAAGAAAGGATACTACAATAAGATGTTACACATGCTCTGAACTTGGTCACATAGCTAAGAATTGCATGAATATAGGTAGAGTTGAAGATGAAAAGAAAGCTAAAGATGATAACATTAGGAAGTAGATAAGACAATAGTGGATTCCCAAATCTACTGAGCGAGCTAGTTCAAATGATGGTCATGTCACTCAAGAAGTGGGTGACTCCATCATTTCCAATTAAGTTCTTAAGGAAGAACTAGAACTGTACTCTCAGGGTCACATCTTAAACAATTCCAATGAAGGTAAGGAAAGATCCAAATTAGTATTTTAGATACAGAAGGATCATAAGAGTTTAGCATCAGCTTATACTGAGCAAGGCTACATCATACCAAGCAAGGTCAAGAATAAAAAAAATTTGTTTGGTTGTCAAGTTACAAGGTTCTATCGAGTTATCTATAGAAATAGTGGATGATAGCCTGTCAAGCACTATGCCATTATAGCTCTCATCATATCGAGCATTAATGGAAATTTTTCATAAAAAAGGTAGAATTTTGACTTCATTTTCACCGCAAATTTAATATATCCATAGCAAAGCAATTTTTAGAGCATCGTAGTGATCTTGAGAAAATTTTGAAGCAAAATTTTTGAAGAAGGTTTTCTCAATCTACCGAGCAATCATGGCATCCACCACTAGCAGCAGCAAGACAAAGAAAGGTTCAAAGATGTTAGTGCAAGGTGTTGAATGGAAGGCTCCAAATTTCAAACTGGTGAGAGCAATTACAGAACCACTCGACCCTAATGGAGTTCTGTCAAAAATTCCATCAAAGGTACTTCTCATAAATGATATTCATACTCATTTCAAATGTGTTGTGCAAGAAATTGGAACCCTAGAAATGGATAGTACCCTAGGAGAACTGTGTGTGGATGGAACCCTAAAACTTGAGCATAAACATCTAGAGGAGAAAGGCTTGACCAACATTCTGCATTTACCAAGAAAATTCCAAATTAAATGGATTAGGTATATTTTGAGTTGTGTGCATAATGGTCAGTTATGGTTAGAACAACTTGTATTGATAATGAAGAAGATGATTCATAGAATCACTGGTCTTCCCATGCTCAATAAGGCCAAAGATACCAAAACCTTAGGTTAGGATGAGCTACAGAAGAAAATCCTAGCTGAGTGGGATGGCAGAGGACTAAAAATCAGCAATGTATCTAATGTAGAACTTAGGTTTGGTATTCATATCATTGTGCATAAGATATAAAGCTCCAGTCAACTAAATACTGTGTCATGTGAGCATGTGGAACTAGCTTACAAGTTAGTTAAGAAGAATCTAGAATATGATTTAGCTGAGTTGATGTTGAAATAGCTAAACAAGAACATGGAAAGCATAAGGACATCAAAGAATAACTCATGTAAATTTGATTTTTTGTTAACCTGTTAGTTCTTTTATGTTCAAAAGTTTTTCCCTTCCAAAGGATCAGTGGTATGGAGAAAGGATACTCCAATTTTGTACCAAATTAATGAGTTCATTATAGAAATGGGTGAGAATTTTGACAGTATAATGGACAACTATTTTGAAGTCTTTAAGGAGAAGATAAATAACAAGCTCTAGATTCCACCAAAACTAGTTGAAGTCTACAAGGATGATGTTTGTTTCATGGTTGACTATGATAGAGTATACATTCAAGTAGTTAGGACTAGAATTATATGGGTGAAACCTCTTCCCTATGAGGTTAATATTGATGAAACCAAGGAGATAAGTGAAACCCTAGTGAATAAGCCTATTGATACAAAGTTACCCATCTTTGGAATTTATGATGAAGCCAAAGCCAAAATAGAGCTAGAAATTAAGCTACCATAGGTGGTAAGTAAAGGTAAGAGGAAGATTGCAAAGTTGAAAACAACAAATGTGACTCTTATGCTTACCAAGCATAAAGGAGAAGATGAAGAAGAATTTGAGGATGAAGAGTAGGAATCAGAAAAGGAGGAAGAGCATGTAAAAAAGAAAGGCAAGGTGATTATCACTAAGCCACCTAAGGCCTCAATAACTATGTTTACAAGAAGATCAAAGAAAAAAAGGAGATAGTGAAGTTGTGTTTAATAAGCCTCCTCCTACTTTTCAAGAAAGACTCAACCAATTAAGAGTTGGTGCTGGAATCAATAACTTAAAAGCACTCAAATATGAAACTAGGACTCCAAGAGAATAGAAAGAGGTTGAAGATCTGATCATGGACAAGTTATGAAGATGGAAATTCTCTCCTGATCAGTTTTCTTCACAAGTCCCTGCAATTTTCTTAGACAAGGTCAAGGTTAGATGGGAATTAGCTATGTAGATAGCCAAGGATATATTTGAGAAATCTTTAAGATAGTTGCTACCAAATCTTACCAATGCTGAGGTTAAGGAAGCAATAAAGAAAAATGAAGAGAAGATGATGATGAGATATCATACTTGTTTGATTTTGGTGAAAGATATTGAGCATGTAGTCAAGGATGCTACATCTATGCAGAAAAATGTTTATCATTTGCACAAACCTAGTGAGGATCCAATGGAAATAAATGATGATGATGATAGTGGCAATGAAGAAGATAATACACCTTGTGTCACTATTGATGTTCAGGATTATTAGGCATTAAAGGATGCTGAAGAAGAGAAAGAGGAAGAAGCTAATGAGGAAGAAAAGGAAGGAGAAGAAGAAGAGAATGATCTAGTAAAGATAGCTGCACAAGTTATAGCCTTCCTTCCTCACTCTCCTCCAAAAACTACTACATCATCTGGCATGGAGATAGCTTTAGCAAGTGAGATTGCAACCTCAATAGTACATCAACTACTCAATCACTACTTTCTCCCTCTCATCTTGAGGTAACTCTGATGGAAGTGTCTACCACTTCATCCATTGAGTTTTAGCCCTCCTCTTCTTCAGCTCCTGATCCAAGAACATCAAAAGTATGTACAACATCTAGTTATACAATTTTGTCTACTTCAATTTTGCATGCTCCTGTAAGTACTTCATTTGTATATACTTCTATTAGTACTCCTATTGTATGTGATTTAGTTAGTGTTCCACTTGTAATCACTTCAATTTTTGGTAGCACTTCAATTTTGGATTCTGTTAGCACTCTAGTCAATATACCTTCATTAGGCGCTATACAAGTTTTCACAGCAAGCCCTTCTGTTTCTTTAATTGTTTTTTTTTCAAAGTCCAAAGTAATAATATCAGAAGTGGAACCAAGGACACCACTTAAACTTCTAATTAATGGAAAATAAATTGATGAAGATATATATTTGGACAAAGAGATTTAAATTCCTAAGTTGGATTTTGACAATGCCACTATGAAACAAATGAGATTGGTCAGCCAACTTCTAGAACAAAAGGCTAGATAGAAGTAGTTAAGAGAGGAAAGTGACAAAGAATACCAAATTATAGACAATGCAAAGTGTTAGATTGTGGTGACTAATTAGGAAAGTACTATACATACTTCATAATTCTTTGAAAAAAAAATGGCCCTATTTTATCAAGATTTTGGGGCTGACATGTAATTATTAATTATAACCCTAAAGCAGTCAAAATACTTGTATAAAATGGCTTAGGGTTAGGGATTTTTTGATAATGTGTGATGCAAAATTGGTTCTTGTAGCGGTATTGAGCTATAAGGGATTACGAACTATAATAAGGTTGTAATCACTGGATCATAAAAATATTGGACTTACTATTATTTTCTGTTAGTGGTTATATTTGCATGTAATTGTTATTTCTATCCATGATTTAATCCTAACAACTAGTAGCAGAGCCTAGTTGTTTTTTTCTTAGTTATCCTCTACAAGAATGTTTCACGATTGAGTGGGAGTTTCACAGTTGAGTGGGAGCAATGATAGATGAGGGTAACTTGAGGATTGATAGGTTTAAAGGGAATATCTTCCAGTTATGGAAGATGCAAATGGAAGACTATCTGTATCAAAAGGATTTATGGAAGCCATTGGAAGGCAAAGCCAAGAATTAGGGATCTATGTCAAATGATGAATGGGATCTTTTAGATAGAAATACACTTGAAAGAATTCAATTATGCTTGGCACCATCAGTGGCATTTAATATTACAAAAGTAAAGATGATAGAAGAATTGATGAAAACCCTAGTGACACTATATGAAAATCCCTCCACTTCAAACAAGGTATTTCTCATGAAGTGTTTAATTAATATGAAAATGGTAGAAGGTGGATCTATTACAGATCATTTAAATGAGTTTAATACTATTACTAGTCAGTTATCTTCTATGGTTATCAATTTTGAAGAATAAATTAGGGCTCTCTTGATTTTGTGTTCTTTGCCTAAAATTTGGAATGCCTTGGTAATGGTTGTGAGTAATTCTATTCTTGGATCTAGTACCCTAAAATATGATGATGTGATCATTTTCATTTTGAGTGAGGAAACTCGTAGGAAAACCTTAGGTGGATCTACATTAGGAAGTTCTTTGAATGCACAAAGCAGGGGCAGAATGACTAAGAGAGAAAATAATTTTTGAAATCATGGGGAGGAGGTCTGAATCAAGAGGACCGAATGACTATTGGTGCATATCGATGTATGGAGACCAACTTAGGTATCTTCCCTTGGTGGCTCCCATTACTATGTTACATTTATTGATGACACGAATAGAAAAGTATGGGTTTATTTCTTTAGACAAAAATCAGCTGTATTTCAAACTTTTAATAAATGGAAATGCTTGGTTGAAAATGAGACTGGTAAAAAATTAAAATGTCTCAAATCTAATAATGGTGGTGAGTATCACAATCATGAATTTGAAGATTATTGCTCCACTAATGGTATTAGTGGACATAAAACTATTCCAAGGACTCCACAGGAAAATGGAGTGGCTGAACACATGAACATGACTATAATGGAACATGTAAGGAGCATGAGGTTGCATGTTGGGTTGCTCTTACACATGTGGGTGGAGGCTATCAATACTGTTGTATATTTGATTAATAGAGGTCCCTCTACTCTTTTGGGCTTTGGCACTCTAGAGGAGGCATGGACTGGTAAGAAGGTGAATTATTCTTTTCTCAAAACCTTCAGTTGTAAAGCATTTACTTACATCGATTCTAAAAATAGAACTAGGCTAGAAGCTAAGTCAAAGAAATGTGTATTTGTTGGATATGGAATTCATGATTTTGGTTACAGACTTTGGGATTTTGAAAATCATAAAATTGTAAGAAGCAAGGATGTTGTATTCAATGAGAAAGTGTTGTACAAAGATATGTTGTAGCAGCATGAGTAGAAAGAAGATGATTATGTAGTGTTGGATGATACTCCAAAAGCTGATGTTCCAGCCATTCCTCATGATGTGCAACAACCATAATAAAAAATACCACACACACTAGTGAATGTTAGATGGTCAACAAGGAAAATTAGACCTCCACAAAGATTTTATCCCTCTTCGTATTCTATTTTACTTATTGATGCTGGTGAACCTGAAAGTTATGATGAAGCTATACAAATGGATACTATGATTCAGTGGGAGTCTACAAGGAAAGATGAAATGAACTCTTTACTGAAGAATAAGATGTGGGATTTGTGCAAGTTGCTTGTAAGTAAAAAGGATTTATAGAATAAGTGGGTTTACAAGTTAAAAGAAGAGGGTGGAGGTAAGAAAAGATTTAAAGCCAGGTTAGTTGTAAAAAGATTTGTATAGAAAAAGGGAATTGATTTTGATGAGATATTTTCTCCTGTTGTTAAAATGACTTCTATCCATACTGTTTTAAGTCTAGTGGCTACTGAAGATTTCCATTTAGAGCAGTTGGATGTTAAAACAACCTTCCTTCATGATGATTTGGATGAAGATATATATATATATATATATATATATATATATATATATATATATATATATATATATATATATATATATATATATATGGCTCAGCCATAGGGATTTGCGATCAAAGGTAAGGATAACCTAGTGTGCAAATTGAAGAAAAATTTATATGGCTTGAAGCAAGCACGTCGGCAATGGTATCTAAAATTTGATAGTTTTATGCATGAGCATGGTTACAATAGGTGTCATTCAGATCATTGTGTTTATTTTAAGAGGTTAGATGATGACAGCTACATTATTCTATGTTTATATGTTGATGATATGCTTGTAGCTGGGTCTAACATGGATCACATTAAGGGGCTGAAAAGCCAATTAGCACATGCATTTGCTATGAAGGATTTGGGGGTAGCAAAAAAAAATCTTGGTATGAAGATTTGCAGAGATAGGAAAAATAGAACATTGACACTATCTCAGGCTGATTATGTTGAGAAGCTGTTGCAACGTTTCTCTATGGTGAATGCTAAAGCTATCAACACACTTTTACCTAGTCATTTGAAGTTGACTAAGGAGATGTGTCCCAAGGCACAAGAAGAGGAGGATAAGATGTCCAAGGTACCCTATGCTTCAACTGTAGGAAGCTTGATGTATCCTATGGTATGTACTAGGCCAAATATTGCACATGCAGTGGGAGTTGTTAGCAGGTATATGAGTCATCCAAGAATTGAGCATTGGAATGTAGTCAAATGGATTCTCAGATATTTGAGAGGAACATCCAATAAGTGTTTACACTTTGGGGGCTCTACTACTAATTTATAGGGCTATGTTGACTCAAATTTGCCAAGGGATATTGATACTGGGTGAAGTACTACAAGTTATGTCTTTACTATTGGTGGGGCAGTTGTGAATGGGGTTTCTAGGTTACAAAAGTTTGATGCTTTATCCATTATAGAGGCTGAGTATGTAGCTACTACAAAGGTAGCCAAGAGGATAATATGGCTTTAGTTCTTCCTACAAGAATTGGGACATCCATAGAAGGATAATTTTTTGTTCACAGATAGTTAGAGTGCCATTCACCTTGCAAAGAATTTAGTTCTGCATTCAGAGACCAAACACATACAATTAAAATACTATTTCATTCAGTCAATTTTGGAGGATGGATAGTTAAAGCTGGAGAAGATACATACCAATGAAAATCTATTAGATATGTTGACAAAGGTAGTAACAAGGTTGAAACTAACCTCCTCTTTAGCTTCGATTGGTCTTCTAGACTGAATATAAATAAAAGAATAGTAGAGTCCAAGGTGGCTTGATCTAGTGGGAGCCCCATGCGATAGCAATATTGCTATAGGATCAGTCTCCAAGTGAGAGATTGTTGTTCAATGTGGAGCCTGATTAGTCCCCAAGTGGGAGATTGTTAGATTGTGGTGACTAATTAGGAAAGTATTGTACATAATTCATAGTTCTTTTGGGTTCTGGGCATCACCCTGGAAAAAATATTTGGGCCCTATTTTATCAAGATTTTGGGCCAACATGTAATTATTAATTATAACCCTAAAGCAGTCAAAATACTTGTATAAAAGGGCTTAGGGTTAGGGATTGTTTGATAATGTGTGATGTAAAATTGGTTCTTACGGTAGTATTGAGCTATAAGGGATTATAAATTGTAATCAAGTTGTATTCACTAGATCATAAAAATATTGGACTTGTTGTTTGGTGGACGTAACCGAAAGATTGGGTGAACCATGTTAAATCTTGGTGACTTGTGTTCTTTTCTGTGTGATCTGTTATTTTCTATTATTCGTTATATTTGCATGTAATTGTTATTTTTGTCCATGGTTTAATCCTAACACAAAGAATATCTTGATAGAAGCCATAGGCGAGGATGTTGATTCATCTCAATATATTTTTCTACAATTAGAAGAAGCAATAAATAAATTCAATGAGGACTGTACTAGTCAAGAAAAGTTGATAGAAAAAGCTAAGAAAAAGTTTGACAATAAGGTGCTTGAGCACATTGCTATTCATTAGGTAGAGCTTTCCTCAATTTTGGCTAATCTTGAAAATTATTTTACAAATTTAACATCTCTTTTTGACAAACTATGTCATGTTACTGAGTACAGTAAGGAAATCAAGGAAAAAGTGAATAAGATAGATATGGATTTGAAGGCCAATGATCAAAAGTTGTAGATTGACCCTAGCTCAAGCTCAACACATCACATAAGGGCCAGATTCCTATTTGATATGCAGGCTAAATTTCTAAGAGAGGAAGCAAGGATTAGGTCTACACTTATAGACATCCAAAACATGATTCTTCCAATCATGGACTCAATGTAGAAACATATTGCTTATTAAAAAACATTGATCCATGATAACAAAGTTTCCAATTGTAGATCATATGATTGAATTCTTAGTACAAGTTCAAGTGGAACTTCAAACTTGCAAAATTTTTCAAGAAAACTGGGATAAGACATTAGCTCTTATTCTCAAGGTACATTATGAGTTTCTATCACATTTCAGTGTCTCATTTTAAAGTATGTTGTGGATAATTATTTGGCATTATTGTCAAAAAGGGGGAGAAAGATATTTATGAAGAAACATATGTACAGTACAAAATGAAGAAGAATAAATACTTGTATATACACTCTACATGATATTATAACATGTATATAGTATGGGTGAGATATGTGCAAATGCATTACAAAGACAAATTTTGAAAAATCAAAAATCAGTGTGTCATTGTACATAAGTTTTGGCTAATAAGTGTGTTTATCACTAATGCCAAAGGGGTAGATTGTTGGCATTAAGTTATGTTTTTCATTAGTGAAAACACTTATTCATAATTTTGTATGGTTACCGAGTTCATCATTTAGTCTCTGGTGTTTATCGAGCATTCAGTGGTTGCAAAGTGATTTCAACAGTTCACACCGAGCATTCCAGAGGTTATTGAGTAAAAATAGGTAGTGTGAAGTCTACCAATTATCACTGAGTAGTTAGTTGTCACCAAGCTTCACAGTGTCTACCAAGTCATTAGTTCATATGACGTGAAGATAGTGTTTACCGAGTGATGAGATGAGCTGTGTTTACCTAGTGCAAGCAAGGTAAACATAGAATTTAGTTTCTACTGAGTGACACTTATCTACTGAGTCTCCAATGTTCATTGAGTTCAAAGCTATGTTGAGTGATTAGTATGGACCGAGCCTCTACTTCTACCAAATGCATGATCATGTCGAGTAATGTAGTGGATGCTGAGTATCAAAAGGTCACCAAGTCATCTTTCAGAACTCGAGTTTCTACATTTGGGCCAACTTAGTATTATTTGTGTTAATTTGTGTTTTGGCCAACTTTGTAAATATGAGAATTGGCATGTTATATATGTAATTTATTGTATCATTCCCAAGCATAATGAAGAAGTAATTTTTTGAGAATAATGAACAAAAATGTGAATTGGTAGTAGAGCAAAGTATTCAACAAGGTCAATAAGGAGTAGTCAAGTCATATCTATCACAAGAGGTGATCAACAATTCAAGGATCTAATCTACAAATTTAGTTGTAAGTGGGATCTACTATTTCATCTAACAGATGAATAAGATTCAAATCCTTTAACAAGGTAGAATTAATAGTCTTTTCATTGAATCTCTTAGCTGAGTGCATACTTCATTGTATGTTTGTAAAACCTCTAACAAGGTGGACCTAGTAGTCCTAATTGTTCTTAACAGGGCAGATCATCAGAAGTGATCATTGTAAGCTTTAATAGACTAACTTTATATTGTAGTATTGAATTTTTGTGGGTATCATCCCCACTCCATTTCTACTTTCTATTTGGAAGGTTTCTATGTCACCATATTTTGTGTTCATGTGCCATGAATGTTTATCTTTGAGTTTCTCATGCATGCAGTAGATTAAATCAATTAATGGTGAATGAATTATGTTGTTAAGTGCTGAATTTGTTAAAAGCTTTGAGGTTATTGATTCACTCCTCCCCTCTTAGTAACCTAGCTAGTCTTGATAATTTCCAATAGATTTTTTAGAGAAAATGCGACAATCCATAAATGAGCTTGCTAGGGGAAATGATTTCATACCAAAAAGCCCTAGGTTATTGATCAGTGAGGGTTTCTATGACAAAGAAAATTGGTTGAGAGATGTTGACAGTTGTTTCATAAATGGTTTGCATAAAGAAAACTCGACACTCCTTTGAATAATATATAGGAATTTGACATTAGCAAGTTAATTATAATAGGAGTTTTCTTTGATGATGACTTACTTGCAGTAATGTCAAAGAAGTAAAACCCAATAACAAGGATAGTTAAAAATTATGCTAGTGATAATCTTTTTAGGGTTTCACCTATATGCACCCTAAAATGGTCGACTAGACTATGGGGCCCCATTATTCAATTTATAAAATTTCTTGAATCAATAGTTTGTAATATTTTATTTAATCAATTCAAATCAATTTCTTAGATCAAATTGTTATTAATTTAATTATTTCAACATTTCCTAAGGTTTGATCATTTTATCCTAAGTACTATTTAATTAAAATACAATATTTTTTTTAATTAAATAATTAATCCACATTTAATTAATTAAGAGAAAACCCCCTTTTAATTTGATTAAATATTTCCTATTTAATTAAAATAACTTGCTCCCTTTCAATTAAATTAAATCCCACTTGAAAAAGTAAATAAAATCATTTAATTTTACTCCTCTTTTCTCATTGGTGGAATTTTGTCTCACATGGATCATTATTTTTCCATGCTGGATTAAATATTATTGCCTATTAATCTTAATTGTTCATTCTTCTTTATAAAGGAGAGCTCTCTACTCATTTTTGACATCCACATTTATGCTATTGTTATGCTATAGGTTTGGAGAGCAATTTTTGGAGAAGGAGTTTGAGCATTAAAGCTTTTTGTGGAGAACCTCTATTTTCTTGTCTTCTTCTCTCGTGCATCCGTGGCTTCCATCATCATGCTCCATTCTTGCATTTTCATATTAACTTACATCCATATTTTCTTTTATAGATTAAACTTGCATTTTTATTTTCTTTCATAGATTAGATTTCATTTCTTGCATTGATTTGCATTGTTATCAATTAGATTATCTTGCATCTTCATTTGCATTCATATTTTGATCCTTGAATCTCTCATATTATGGTGTACTTGCATGGGCACAAACTAAGTCAAAACTAAGGGCCTTCATGACAAACCCTTGCACTCCATGAATAGAGAGCTATGAGCCACCATTTGAGACCTCATTATTCAGCAACCATGGATGTAATGACTCATCGAAGTGTGTCAACATTTTAGCACACATTCTTTGGCTCCCATTGTAGGGAAATGCACCTTTACTTGTTGGTTTTAGATGTTTTTGGAGCTAACCCCCTTATACAGATTTGTTTGACACAAAAACCCCTAGATCTTAAAGATTTGATCATATCTCCCAAATGGCTTGGTCCTTTGATTTGAATTTTTCTTTTGCAAGTTGGTGGCATATCAGAGAAGCTTCTGTAAAATTTTCATATTTTTCTAAAGTATTTTATATTTTTATAATTCTTTCTTAATTTTTCAAGAAAAATTGTTTTAGGGCACAAATTAGCAAATGTTTCAAAAAAAGTCTACATTTTTGGAAAGGTCTCTGAATTGTAAATATTGATGGTTCTTTGTGTTTTGATTTTAGAGATCATATTAAGGCTCAATAATTTAATTTGTAAAAAATGGTCTATTTTGAAAAAATGGCTCCTTAGAGCACAAATGAAAAGATTTTTTCAAAATTCTAATATTTTTGAAAGCTCTTTGATTTTTGATAGGGGTCTCTTTTCCATATTTAGGGTTTTGGATTCAAATTCATATCATATAGGTCCAATCTTTTTGACTAGGTCAAAAATCATTATTAAAAAAATGGCATTTAATGAATAGCTTGCATTTAATTTTCACGTAAATCAATGCATGATGTGAGGTTTTATTTGGGTTATTTGTTGGTTATTATCACTCTTGAAAATTAGATATTCAGATCTAACTGTAGTTTTATATAAGCTGGATATATATTGCATATCTTGTGTTTGCTTGTTGCTTTGTTCATTGCAAGCGAGAATTTAAGCATAAACAAAAGGTACAATAGAGAAAAGATACATTGTAAGGATTACCAGATATTTTGTTGGATCTTTACAATATTTTGATTTGGAAATAAAATGAACCCTCTCATGTGTTTGGCTTGAGTTCTTTTACATGCTTCCATAGATTCACACTTCATTTGGTATTCTAAAATTGGATCTAGATTTGCTTTCATGCATATGTGTTTCACATAGTAATAAGGCCCTATGAATGCAATTTGTGGAGTTCTTAAGGGAATATGCTTCATTTTCTTGCCTTACATGTGAAACTCTTCTTGATGATAGATCCCCTTGTAGGTAGGGAAGGATATTTGTTATTATCTCACTATTCTGCTTGAGTTTTTTCTCAACATCTATTAGTACTTCCTCTTTTGAGATTGGTGGTGTTTGTTGTTGGCTTTTCCAAACATTTCGTGAGGTGATTTTGAATTAGTGTGTAAAAGAATCTTGTTTTCTATGTTTGGGTAAGGTAAAGAGGCTAGAGAAGTATGCTCTATTCTCTTTTGGGCACATTTGAAACTTGGAACCCTTGAATCCAAACCAAGACCCCATATGGTACAACTTTGTGAGTCTTTCTTGATTAAAGAGGGTTAACTGTAGTGGATATTCTCTTTATTGGGTCAACCATGTGGATGGAACCTCAAGCAATAAGAGCCATTTTTGATGTGCCAGTAGAAACTGCTATATAAATGTACTTGCGGGGGAAATTTTTATGAGTGTAATCTTTTGTTAGGTTGTCAGATCTCATCAGTATCTCTAATTGATTAAATTATAAGAATATGTCAAAACCCTAGTGCACCGAGATTGGATTTTGCCTAGTCTAGATTGCAAAAGCTACAAAGTTGAACATTACTAAGAACCATAGTCTTGTCAAATTTTATTTTATAGGACTATCTACATGATTGAAAATTATTTTGAGAACATACATAGTGGTGGTTCAAGGGATTAGACTGATACTATAACACTATTCTTGTTAATGTGCAAGGTTGCTTTGTTCCTTGCTTATTGTTTGATTATATTTTCTTGAAATTCCTAATTGTTGTCTTGCATGCCTAGTTCATGATTCAAAATTTATCACACCTAGTTGGATATTTAAAACAAATAAAATTTGAGTTCCTAAGTTGAGACTTTATGATCAAATTGTTTTGCTATCCTATTATTTCCAATCTTCCTAGGTTGATCCAGTTCAGATTAGGCTACTTACCCCATTGTTAGAATCTTGTTTTCACCTTGGGTTATTGTTCTTTGACCCCTTGAATTAGTGATCTTTGATTTCACAAGTGACCTTGTTTGGATTCGGTGAGTTGGAGACCATTCTTATTGAGAAAGATATACCTTTGGATTCTTTGATATAATGCTTGTAGAGTCTTAGTAATCTCTTGTCCATATACTTTCATAAAAATTCAATTTTAATTATTTATAATTTGGGTAAATCAGCCTCCTAGTCCATTTTTGCTATGGTATTCACCTAAAGTTGTGGGAAACTCTATGGTAGTGTTGGTTTATTTCAATTGAAAAAAATCTATCTTATCATGTCTCTTTTGGAAAAGTTTTCTTTTTCTATCCTAGTTTGATATCAATGTTTCTTAGGGTCATCCTATCACCCAGTACCACTATGGGCTTCAAAACCTATGCTACCAAACCTCAGTCAAGTCTAGATGATCAAGAGCTCTCCTCTATCATTAAAAAGTATCAAGACTTATCTGCTAGTCTCCCTAGACACATGATTGAAACAAAAAATGTGTTAGAGAAAATGATTGCATCATTACATGAATCTTCCTTAAGACCTTTACATAAATGTGAATGATCTTCTTCAAGGTCTACATCTTCTAGTCAAAGACATCAATTGTCTTCATATTCTAGATCCAAAGACCTCTTGAGATAGAAAGTGAGTAATAACTCCTTTGAGAATATGTCAATATTTCATTATGGGCCTATCTTTGACCAAGATGAGAATGAAAAAAATGGTCCTAGATATACTTTTGAGAGAACTTTTACTCCTTTGGGATTTTCATATGACATGGTGCTTGAGACCTTAGTTGAAAAAAAAGGTCATTACTTTACCATACAAATATTCTACACCTTATTAACCTAAGGTAAAACCTTATTGGTGGAGAGATTATCACTATTGTGGCTACCATACATGCAAAGGTCGTAAAAGTAAAGATTGTATTGCATTGAAATGTATAATTCAAGATCATATTGATGACAAAATCATTGATGTTGAAATTCCTAAAGACTTATGTAATGAAGATTCTTCTCTTGAGTAAGATCATGTTGATGAACCTATTTCAAGTGATAGTTTCCTTGATATCTCCATTTCCTCCAATACTTATGCATCTCCAAAACTTCAAAGCTATCCAACATTATTCCATAAAAAAAAGATCTTAATTCTTTTCATGTAGTTCGCTATAGTTATCCTCAAGGGTTACCTTTAAAATAAACTCAAGCTAATCTAGACAATTAGATGAAAACCCTTTTCATGCTTCTAAGACTAAAGATCCTCAACCTTCATGTGGTGCTATGTCTACTATGCCCACTTCAACTAGTCCTTTGTTACCCCTTTAAGATCCTAACATGCAAACCTCATATACTCCCTTGTCCTTAGAAGTGGCTTCATGTCAAGAGGACTCTCAAAAGGCTAAAGATAAAAATGTCAATAAAGATCAAGATCAAACACCCGTTCATCTCTATCAAGATGTCACTCTTCCATATCCTATGTCTTATCCATCTCCTAAGTATGATGAAGGAACTACTTCCACTATTTCCCTTGAGCTTACTGGAAATTGTGAACAAAGTTTTATGCCTATTCTATCCAAAGAAACTTGTCAAGATCAAAGTATTTCATCTTGTTCTACCACTCCATGTTTTCTTCCACTTTCTACTTTTCCTATGTCTTTTCAAGCTCCAAACAATCCTATCAAAGAAGTTTCTCCTATTCAAGATATTCATGATCCTATTGAAAATCCTAATGCTCACTCTAAAGATGTTGATGTCCTTTGTTGTCATGTAGATGTTGATGGACTCACCAATTATCCTTTCTCATCTTCCACATCCATCCCTGGACTTACTCCACCAACACCAAGGGATTCATGTCTTCCTTCCATCTTGGGTCCTTATGTTCCTTCATTTTCCCCTCCCAACTCTCTTAATTTTCCATCCATCTTGGGGTCTTACGTTCCTCCATCTCCTATCTTTCCTCAAGATCAACATAGATGCATATCCTTGAAACTTTTTCATCCACTCACCCATCTAAACCAGTCATATCCTCCTTCTTCATCCACAAGTCCCAAGTCTTTTGGAAGTAACTTGAATATTTAATACAAGAAAAAGAAGAAATATAAGAATCCATCTAAAAAAGAAGATTGTTGTATCTTATCTAATTGACATAGAGGCATAAATTCAAAAGAGATATCTAAGAAGAAAACTACAAAACAAGTATGGGTTGCAAAATCCATCATTGAAGATATTCTCTCTAAATTGTGAAAAAAGAAATGAAAAGCCTATGCCTATATGGATTCCAAAGTCTCTCTTGAAAGAGTCTAATGTTGAGAAACAAGTGAAGTAGACATTCAAGATTCCAAAGAGTTCCACTTCATCTTCTTCCAAAAGAATTATTCCATTCCATGTGCCTAAATAACCTCTTCTATCCATTCACCATATTCTTTCATTTATGTTTCCTCCATCCTCTCACCACCCTTCAAGGTGTGTGTTGACATTGATCTTTGCTTCCTTTTTATCTACCCTTTCAAAATCCTTCCAATCACTATCCTTCTACCTTCTATCCTTTTTCCTCATTTTCCTATTCCTCCTATCTTCCAACATAACTTGCTTTGCATAAAACCTTATCCTTCATTTTTCTCTTCCATTTTCCTTTCCCTATCAACATCTTTTAGCATATCATTTTGAATCATTAGCATTATCTAAAAAGCTTTCCTTCTTCCAAAAAAATAAAATTGAAAATGTGCCTTGGTGAAAACCTTGCAACAAGGCACTTTGGTAGAAAAATTAAAGAGAAATAAATTCATCCTATGATGAAAGCCACTCCCTTGTGGTGCTCGGGGAGAGTACCATGATGAAAACTTGGCAATTAGGCATCATGCATAGTTCTTCTAGATATTTCATCCATTCTGTCATCTCTCTTTGATCATGACAATTTTGATCTATACACAAACATTTTAACATCTTGTGATCTATCTTGCAATGATCTTTCTTTCGTTCTGTTCATGTTTATCCTTCATATATATTTTCTTCCATTCATTTTAGTCTTTCACTATCCTTTTCTCATTTGGTCTTTATCTAATAAAAAAAGAGTAAAACATGATGCTATGAAATCTCTTGACATTTCAACTTCTTTGGATTGCATCATTTCATATTTTGCATTATGCTTTCATGACTTATCCTATGATAGCTTTACATTACTTGTCCAAATGTTCTTTGCATTACAATTTTTCCCTAGCTTAGATACTCTTGAGGAGTTTGAGCTTAAGGATTTCTTCTCTTCATTCTTCTTCATTCTCTTGTCTTCCATCTCTTCCACTAGCTTGCTAATCCCTCTTTTCCACCACCTTGCTAGAAATTAGGACTACACAATGTGATGTTGCTTGGGATTTTGATGCCTATTTTTTCTAGGGGAAAATTTGTACATATTTATTGATCCTAAAAAAATACAAAAAAATGATATATTTTGAAAATCCAAAAAAATGATACACTATTAAAATTCTAAAAATTGGAAAATATCCTAAAATAATGATCATCTTTGTAATAAGAACTTTGATGTATCTCCAAAAAAATTATATATTCCAAAAATAAATAAATAAATCTAAGTGGTGAAAATGAGCGCTACTTGAGGCCTTTGCACCCATATTTCTTAACATGTGTCTTTGACATTTGGCCTTTCTCCATCATGCTTTGTCCTTGTTGCCTTGGTTTGGAATTGGTCTTTATTTGGGGGGCATAACTATGTTAGTATTGGTCTCTTGGCTATGTTAGTCTTTAGGAAACCTTACAAATGGTGTTTTCCAACACCACCCATCTATATTTTTTAATACAACCCTTTACATTGAGTGTTTTTCAAAAATTATTAGTTTGGTCTTACCAAATTTCATCATGTGATATTACTTGCTTCCAAGCATTTGATCCTTATCCTTGGAAGTCAGTATCAATTAACACACTTAAATTTTTAAACACAAACACTTAATGCTCAACCTATGTCATGATCTTTTCTTTGTGTGCTAACTCTTGTTGATTTTCATTGAGTGTCCTTTTCTAATAAGTCTCTCCAGGATGCATAGCTAGAGGACTTGGGGCATGGGGCATGTTTTTATTATTTTATGCTTGTGGGTGTTGTCTTGAAACTCTAGAGTGTATCTTGTTGTCCCCTTGAAATGTTTAGGAGATTCGAGCCATCATCCTTGATTGCTTTTGCACAACCATTCTTATGGTCATCCTAGCATCTATGCCTCAATGCGAGCATGGTTTTGCTATATTAAATTGGGTAAGCTAACATTGAGGTCATCTTGAACTTTATGTCTTTGATGCTTATGTTAGAATCGTTCCACATTCCAATCCAATAGAAATCACATTCATATCTTCATAGTTGTACTCATAATTAGTGATGATTGTGTGGTTTTCTAATGTCCATTAATAATGGCCTAATGATGAAAATAAGCTCTTTTACATTCTCTAAATAATGATGAACACGAAATCCTATGTTATAGTTTCTCTATTGCAAGTACACCTTTGCATTTTCATGTAGCTTGCATTATAAGACTTCATGTTAGTTTGCATTTTTAGGCTACATTATGAGTTTGAGAGGGTTTTCCCTTCATCAATTTTGTGAAATCTTAATCAAATGTGGTCATGTGATATTTATTGCCTTATCTTCTTTCATGATCTCAATCAAAATTTCTATCTTAAAAGTTGATTGATTTTGAGGCATTCTATATCTTATGGAAAAAACTTGTTTTCTTCTTTCTATTTCTTTCCATATCTTCCAAATTTCTACCTTCCATTCACTTTCACCCCACTTCTTTTCTTCTAATTTACCTTTGGGGCATAATATTTCCTTCTTGATAACCTACCTTGGTTCTATGATTCTTATATATTTCATCTTACATCAAGAACTTTATCTTTTGTTTGATTTGATCAAATTTATCAATTTTTTGTTTCTCCTGTATCTCATTTTGATTTCGATCATGAGGTGGTAGTACCTATAAACTTCAATCCTTGATTCAATTTTATCAATTTGACCCTCAACTTTTTAAGTCAAAATTTAATTTTATTCTTTGTCCTGATGTGTTTCTAAATCGACCACACATCTGGTTTGTTTTGTGATCCTAAATTGATCTTACACATCAATTTATTTCTTTAACTATATGTGTTCCCAAATTGATCACACGTTAGTCAAAGAGGGGAAAATGTATGCACCCTAAGATGGTCGCCTAGACTATGGACAACCATTATTCAATTTATCAAATTTCTTGAATCGATGGTTTGCAATATTTTATTAAATTAATTCAAATCAATTTCTTTGATCAAATTGTAATTAATTCAATTATTTCAACATTTCCTAAGGTTTGATCATTTTATTCTAATTCTTATTTAATTAAAAGAAAACCTCTCTTTTAATTAAATAATTAATCCATATCTATTTAATTAAATAATTAATCCATAGTTAATTAATTAGGAGAAAACCCCCTCTTTTAATTAAAAGAACTTGCTCAAGTTTAATTAAATAAAATCCCACTTGAAAAGGAAATAAAATAAATAAAAATTAAATAAATTATATTTTCCTCTACACTTAAATGCACATATTTCTAAGTGGGATTCCAATTAATTTTCCTCCTCTTTTTCTCATTAGTGGGATTTTGTCTCACACAAATCATTGTTTCTCCACCCTTGATTAAATCTTATTGCCTCTTAATCTTAATTGTCCATTCTTCTTTATAAGGGTGAAACCTCTCCTCATTTTTGACATTTAGGATTATCTATTGTTATGTTGTAGGTTTGGAAAGCAATTTTTAGAGGAGTCTAAGCATTAAAGCTTTTTGGGAAGAAATAATATTTTCTTGTCTTCTTCTCTCAGCATCCATGGCTTGTATCATCATGCTCCATCCTTGCATTTTCATATTAGCTTAGATCCATATTTTCTTTCATAGATTAATCTTGCATTGTTATTTCCTTTCATAGATTAGATTTATTTTCTTGCATTCTTATCATTTATATTAGCTTGCATCTTCATTTGCATTCATAATTTGACATTTGAATCACTCATTTTATGATGTACTTGCATGGGCACAAACTAGGTCAAAACTGGGGGCCTTCATTACAAACCCTTGCACTCCATGAATAGAGATCTTTGAGCCACCATTTGAGACCTCATTCTTGAGAAATCTTGGATATAATGACTCATAGAAGTGTGTCAACATTTTAGCACACATCACTAGAATTGATTAGAGAGGTTTTGAAATTAAACCCTAACCACAAAGTGCATGAGAAGATTGATATGGAAGACTTGTAGACAAGATATGATGCACAAATGGTATATTTTAGAAGAGGACCATTATAGGTGCATTTTGTCAAGATAGGTTCACTCCCATTAGTAACTACCTTTACCAAAGAGCCATTACTAGGGAAGTTTTTTAATCCTAGGGCTCAGGCACTTTACATCTCTTTGCAGAATTTTAGGGATTGATGAGAAAAATCACATTTGAGGATCCATTGTTTTTATCATTTCTCAAATACTCCAATATGATATGAGTTATATTTCCAATTTTTCTACTCTTTTGGTAAAAGAGGTTCAAAATGGGTATAGAAAAGGCTAAAGTTGATAAGCCATTATGCTAGTACTCCATGGTAATGTACAAATGGATCAATTGTGTAGTATAGATATGACATGGGAGGCAATTGATCCTAGCTTTGTCAGATTTGATAGGTACTTTGCCTCCAAACTTAGAATATTACTAGTTGGAGATAGTCTCATAATACCTCAATCACTATTAGAGGTGATCAAACCAAAGGATCATGCAAAAGGATTGAAGGTAAGTCATAATTGGAGAGATGTCATCCCATATGTAATTTCCACAACATTCAAAGCATATGGTTTTTTTGGAAAGCCACATGTGTTACCTTATCAACTGCATTTGAAGGTGGGAATTATAGTGCTCTTGTGGCAAATAGGATCATTGAAAGAATGAGAATTATTGGGAAAATCCAAAGGTACATTTTTTCCTCAGATTACTATTGTTCATAATTTTATTTTTGTCAAGAAGGAATGAAGACATTTAGAATTTTTTATAGAAAAATATAAGATGCCTCAATCCCATTCTTGTTTCATAGACCTAGAGGGTATTTATGAAATATTAAGAGAAAGAAAAAAAGCCAAATCCTCGAATCACCTTGTATATTTTCTAGAAGATATAGTTAGGAATAGGTTTTCATTACAAGAACAAGAGGTTAAGAAGGAAAAATGGAAAGTTTATAGAAAGGTTCTAGATTTTATAAATGCTTTTGAGCCAGATTATGATCCCCTTGCTGATAGAAAATATTGGGGTGCAAAGATAGATATGCTTATCATTAATTTTGTTGGTTTCATGCAAACTTTGAATGAAAAGAAGGAAGTTTTGACCCAAACCTATCTAGACAACGCCATTGAGGTGGAAAAAAGGTTGGCTAATAGATTAATTATAAACCCAGGCCAATATGCATTACAAAGAAAAGATAGGTATGTGGAGTAAAGAGTGTGTATCCTATACCTCTTTACAAGAGACAACTTTTTAAAAGCCCACCTGCTACACCTACTCCTAAGAAAAAAATTGGAACAAGGATCCTCTTCTAGGGTTGAAGAATATTCCCCTACCCAAACTCCACTCTAAATAGATGATAAAATGTCTTTAAGAGAATAATTGAGACAAATGGGAGGGGAGAAGAGAATTGTAATAACAATAGCAGACATAGAAGATGGAGTTCTTGAGGAACCCCATATGCCAACATTAGGCCTCACTGTAGTAGATTTTAGAGGCAAAGAGATAGATCTTGTAGTAGAAAAAGCATCTAAAAATTCATAGATGATAAAATCTTTGTAAATTCAAGAGCATTCATTCAATTCTTATGGAGAAGAAGTATAACATTTTTTGGAGAGAAATGAAAAAAGCTTAAAATAGAACAATCTAGTAGGTAGGACTCTGAGATTGAGGAGGTCAAGACTGGTCTTGTTGGATAACTTGCACAAATAACCCTAAAAGGGGAAGATATTTTCTAAAGGATTCAAGAGTCTTGAGATTACTTGAAATGGATATTGCAAATGCTATGATTTTTAATAGTTTAAGGGGGTAAAAGCACAAACCAGTGTCACCTTTTATAAAGGAAAAGTGATATCAGAATTTAAACTCTTCATTTTCAATGACATAAAGTGGCATTTGGGTTTAGAATTTGAAGATGATGTAAACTAATGAAATGTGTAAAATTGGATGAAGTTTATGTCTATAATTATTTTTTAAAAAATTGATGAAAATTTTATTTATTTTTGAATTTTTAAAGTGTATTTTTAAATTTTTTTAAAATACTAAAAATATAGAGGTTTTTTCCTATCAAACAAATATATGCAAATGTTCATATTTTGGTTTGATTTTGGAATATGTTAGAGTTGACATGTATAGCTAGTGCACCGAAAAATTAAAATTGAAATTGGGCTAATATTTTTGAAGTTTTAACTAGTCAAAGTTGAAGTTATTAGAAATTGACAATTTTTTTCTCTCGTCAAACTCTTTCCATCAAATCTACATATATTTTTTTAAAACAAATTACATATTCTTGAAGAAGACTCTCTCCTCTAGTTCAGCATTAAAAAATAATAATTTTTTAACATGATTTACTATTTTTTTCTTATTTTTGAATAGACATCTTCATGAATCTTAAGATACCTACTTGTAATATTTTCAAATTATAACATATTATTCATAATCAAAATCTTAAAAAAATTATATGATCATAATCATGACTCTGAGACCTACAAAAGTATATTTTTAGTTTTTTTTAAAAACTTCAATTTAGTAGGTCAAATTGGCTTCAAAGTGAGATGTTTACAAAAGTTCTAATTTTTGCTTGTTTGGTTGTCACATAGGATGCCACATAGATAGTTTTAGCCATAACTATTTTGGCCGAAACAGTTCCAACCGAAACTCCTATCAGCCGATTAAACCACCAGCAGTTAATGTCACTGTTTGATATAAAATAAAGTTGTTTTTTCTTTTCTTTTTTTAAATTATATATACAGAACAAAAAAAATTGGAAGAGGATTTTCGAAAAAAATTAATTTTGAAGGAATTTCTAGCAACTATTCTATTGATTTAATCAATATTGCAAAGGATTGAATATTTTGAAGGTGCTTTTTTTCTCGCCTACTTATTTTTATTTTTATTTATTCTATATTGAACCATTAGCTAATATTTAGTGAAATCTAAATTTATTTATTTTTGTTTCTATAGATTGAAGTATTCAATGGGTAGTAAAAGGAAAAGATCAAGGAAATATGATAGAATAAGATATAACAAAAGGAAAGGCCATACAAAACATAATCAAAACCAACCTATTGAAATTCATAAGCAGGATGAGATTCATGAGGAAAATGAAAGTAATGAAGAGGAAGAAATTGACAGTTCTATTGATAGAGACAAATTAGAAAGCATAAAAAATTTGATGGATTTAAATATAGTTAATTATACTTAGATTAAATATATAGAACTTAATTATACTTATATTAAGACATCTCATTAAGTATAGTTAATTAGACTTAAATTAAGGCATTAAAAATAGTAACATGTATGTATAAACATGAATATTTAAAACATATACATATACATTTATTAACTTTTATTAATTAAATGTTGTAGTTCATGCATTCTTTCTCTAGGTGATCATAGTCTTTATACATTGTTATGTACATGTATATGTTATATTTTTATGTACATGGACCATTAAAATTATATAGTTAATTACACTAAGATTAAGGCATTAAGATGAATAACATATACAAAAACATGTTCATAACACATACATAAGTTACATAAAATATTAAGACATTAAAAGATCAATAACATACATGTACATATATCTGGAGAATATAATGTACCCATATCAAATGTCTGGAAATAACATATATGAAACATCAAAATCTCCATATAAACATGTATCTGGAAATAACATATAAAACATCAAAGTATCCATATAAAATGTATGTATCTAGAAATAACATATAAAACATCAAAGTGTCCATATAAACATGTATCTAGATATAACATGTATGTGTAATAAAATAAAAGGCCACATATGATAATTAGCTACATCCCGCCTCCTGATCTTGGGCCTTGTCCCAAAAAGGGTCTATCAACTGCATCTGAACCCTATATCAAATGATAACATGGACCATTTAATTATGCGTGCAAAAAAAAAATATCAAGATCTATATGTATATAAATCAAATATATATATATATTTAAATTGTAACATACTTGGGACTCATGACATGTAGGATCTGTCGATGTCTAGAGATCATCAAAATGTAACATACTATCACTCAAACCCTATAACACATACACAAACATAGACATATACATAAATTTAAACATATAGACATATTATTTACCATAATAAAAATAAATTTAAACATATAGAGATATTTATCATAGCATTATGTAATGCTCTACCAATCTGACTAATATTTGAATCATGCAATGAAAAAATGGTATCAGCATCCAAGTCAATAGTGTGGCCCTAATTTGAAAGCATGGAGGTATATAGACCAGGTTGTCTAGCATTGACATCCTGAGTAGGGGGGGTGCTATAGGGTCCTAAGTAGTTAGGGCGGGTGCTGTAGCCTAGGCCTGTGTAGCAGCAGGAGCAGTGGAAGGTGCAGGAATGTCCTCCTGCCTTTGTGAATCCTCTAGGACTGTTGTACATGACAAAATATGACTAATCTAAGAGCTCATGTCATGAAGTGGAATCCTTGTGAGTTTAGATAATGCTTGATATGCATCTAAAATATTAGATGCTAAATATGATGCCAAACAATGCAATGCATCCACCTCTAAGACTACAGAAATGTCTATTGGAGAAGGTATGTATGCAACTCCATAATCATCATCAACAGGTGTGCTAGATGATGTAGTTGTGGGAGCGATACCTCGAGACCATAGCATATATCTACCACACCGATCAAAATAAATCTCGTGTAACTATGTGGCAACTCTGGAAAGGCTCAAAAAAATCTGTGTCCTAATTGTGTCATCAGGAACACTCTCGCTTGTAGCAGCCATTTGTGGACCTATTGGCATAACCAAAAGGTTTGGACCCACCATTGCACATTTGTTAATGGGAACAAGAGTGTCCAAAGGTCTAAATCAATCAAAAAGTCTCCCTTAATCCTGCCCAACATGCCCTGGATAATCTGTATAGTCAACATCATAGTGTAAATAAAATTCTACAAATAATTGTTTGTAGAAATATAGAGGGAACTCATCCTTCTGTGGCCATCTATGATGAGTTTCCAACCAACAAGGATACATCAATGGTGCAATGAGTGGATCAATACACTTCATCACAGAATAGCCTCTAACTCTATGATGATATGTATAAGATGAAAACATGGATTTCACCATTTTGGTGGAGACCTCAGTGTCAATCTATTTGTACTTCACAATGCCAAGGACACTATGAGATAAAGAAGAATAAAATGTCTCAATGCTCATATCATCAAAAGGGTTGTATGATTCAATGGTTTGAATCATATGAAATAACTCCTCTCACATTTTTGTGACCTTCTCCCTATTAGGGAGGGTGGTAGAAGAGGAAACTGAAGTATCCAAAATTTGCATAGTATGAGATAATCTTGCAACTGTATCTCTAAGTAACTATTGTCTATCCCAAGTGGAGGAGGTCAATTTGCATGTTGTACTAGACTTAGCACTCTGACCCCCACCATGGACACTGGCATCCCCTAAGGATGTAGGAGCATGATCCCCAAAACTAGATACTATAATGTACATATGAATATAAATACGAGGATATGAATGTGAAGCTACAAGAGTGATAAATATCTAGAGATCTGCACATGCATATATATACAAATATAAGCATACAAGTGTATTTAAATTAAAATAATTTAAAGTTAAATTTAATTTGAAACACACATATATATAAATACACAACATTAAATGTATGGTGCTATTCAATCATGTAACATGTATGTATTTAAAAAAAATTTATCTTAGAGACCATACATAATGTACATTGTAACTTGCTCATGCAAATATGAAAAATAAATATTTGTACATGTACATGTGTATATGCAATAAAAATAAATAAAATGTCTAGATTAAATGATAACTATGTGTACACGTGTATATGCAATTAAAAAAATATAATTCTTTACTAAATTCTAGATATTGATGTAAATGCTTTGATGATTATGGGGAGTGTAGATGAGAGTTAGGACATAGGGATAGAAAAATTTGTTACTAGATAAGTAAATGAGTTTAGTTAGCAAATGTTAGTTTACAATTTAGAACTCATGAAATAATTTAGTAGTTTGAATTAGAGTTAAGAATGTTAATAAAGTAAATGGGATATAGTTTTATTAAGGTTGGTAGTAAGTTCAGTCTATTATGTGCTAGTAAACATATGAATACCTATTAGAACCTACAATAGACATAATGACCTAGTAGGAGTCCCTAGGTCCCCTTAACATATATATGGATAAAAATACCTAGAAACGTATCATAAGAGGTCATTATGTGTCATTTGGTAATGTAAGAATCATCATTATCTAATAAGACCTATTATATCCTAATAATACATATTAAGACTTATTAGAACCTATAAAAAATAGTATGACCTATTACGACTCCTATATCCCCTTAAGACACACATGTATGGATAACGTACCGAAAAATGTATCATAAGTGATCTTAATGTGTTGTTTGGTAATGTAAGACTTATTATTACCTAACAATACCTATTAGGTGCTAGTAAACATATGAATACCTATTAGAACCTATAATAGACATAATGACCTAGTAGGAGTCCCTAAGTTCCCTTAACATATATATGGATAAAAATACCTAGAAATGTATCATAAGAGGTCCTTATGTGTCATTTGGTAATGTAAGAATCATCATTACCTAATAATACCTATAATATCCTAATAATACATAATAAGAATTATTAGAACATATAAAAAATAGTATGACCTATTACAACTCCTATGTCCCCTTAAGACACACATGTATGGATAACGTACCAAAAAATGTATCATAAGTGGTCTTAATGTGTTGTTTGGTAATGTAAGACTCATTATTAGCTTACAATACCTATTATGTGCTAGTAAACATATGAATACCTATTAGAACCTACAATAGACATAATGACCTAGTAGGAGTCCCTAGGTCCCCTTAACATACATATGGATAAAAATACCTAGAAATGTATCAGAAGAGGTCATTATATGTCATTCAGTAATGTAAGAATCATCATTATCTATAAGACCTATTATATCCTAATAATACATATTAATACTTATTAGAACTTATAAAAAATAGTACATATGACCTATTAGACACACATGTATGGATAATGTACCTAAAAATGTATCATAAGTGATCTTAATGTGTTGTTTGGTAATGTAAGACTCATTATTACCTAACAATAAGTAGTTGTTAAAATGAACATTTTGAATATCATAGTGTGGTTCTTTCAGTTAGTAAATTACCTATGTTATGGTTAGAATGTGGTATAGGTTATGATTGTACTTAATATAGGGTTATGTTAGAAGGTGCATTTAATGTCAAAATTAATTTTACCATAAGAGATTATTGTTTCACCTAG
Organism: Cupressus sempervirens; assembly: GCA_028749045.1. Taxonomy (NCBI): domain Eukaryota; kingdom Viridiplantae; phylum Streptophyta; class Pinopsida; order Cupressales; family Cupressaceae; genus Cupressus; species Cupressus sempervirens. The sequence continues at coordinate 292,470,055 of CM053791.1, read as the reverse complement.
ATCCATCAGGTTATGTTAGAAACTGAACAATGTGCCCTAAAGTTTTGCTACATTTTTTACTAATATTTTTCTACATTTTTACCTTATATTTTTCTACATTTTTTAACTAATATTTTTGACAATTTTACATAACGTTTTTCTATATTTTTGCCTAATGTTTTTCTACACTTTTAATTAATGTTTTTCTACATTTTTACCTCATGTTTAACTACATTTTTGCTAACAAATTAATTTAAATACCATTCTAAAACAATCAAAAATAATTGAAAAGAATTTAATTAATTAAAATAATTTAAAAATATTTAAAAATTAAAAATTCTAAATATTTCACTCACAAAATAGGTTAAAAACAACTACTTTAAGTAGGATTAACATTTACTAATCAAAAAACACATTAATTTTTTTTTTAAATGGGGAAAAAAAAACCACTTACCCATTATGTCTGAAACACCCCAACTACTCTCCGAGAACCTAGGAACCACAATAGTGAAAATGATAGATGCAAGAGGTTTACGGTAGTTTTATTATGTCTTCAAGGTTTTGGCCATAATTGTTCTGGTCGAAATGGTTCTGGCCAAAATGGTTCGGGCCACATTGGCATGGGAAACCACCACATATGTTCGGCCATATGAGTTTCAGATGGAAAAGTTTTGGCCGAAACTATTACTACCGAAATAATCTATAGTATCACAAGGGTGATACAGGTTTGTGCTTCCACCCAAGGAAGGCAAAAGACACCCAGTTCAAAACTAAGGAAGAAGTCTTACAGGCTCATAAGGGGTTGAAATACAATGATGGCCATTAAGCCCTAGTAATATGGTATATTCATAGAAAAGACAAAGGATGAAGGAGGTCTTAGATGTTGAACATATAGGTAGCCTCATGGTTTATAGGGCAGATGAGGTTGACAATGATAAAGTTGCTAGAATGACCAATGAAATGGCATATTTTTGTGTGGTAGTTGCTAGCAAGGGCAAGAAAAAATTCCTCGAGTTAAATGATAAATTTGAAAAGTTGCTAGAGTCATATGAGGAAAGAGGGAATAGAATGCATCAAATGGAAAGGATGATGACTCAAATGGAAAAACTATTGGGGAAGATGAAAGTAGGAGAAAAATCTAGTCATACAAGGATTACCTATCCTCCTCATCCTCCAATTGCACCTTTTAATACAACTCCCCTTATAGAAATACCAACTACCTCACATGGATTCCAAACATATACATTTGAAGAACTTGAAGAAGAAAAGAATAAAATATGGTCATTACTTGTGGAGTTGGGTGTTCAATATGAAAATAAATTAAGAGATTTCATTATGTATCTGGTAAACAAGATAGAGTGGCCTATATTTTATGATAAGTTGTTAAAACCAATGGATATATGGAGTGAGTTGACAAGTAATAAGGACACCTTGAAGCCAATTATTAAAAAGTGGAATAACAGGGATAGTGACATTACAATTTTATGTTGTTCAATTATCCTAGTCTCTCTTGTGAATAGTTAGAGAAATCTTTTGTTATGACAAGTGCCTTATCTAATTTTGATAACATAATTATGTTGCAGAGGATAATTATTAGTTTTTTTTTGAAATATTTTGGTAAGAGTTTTGACCATTTCACTCATGCACTTAAGGTTGTGGATAAATTAAAGGATAAAGCAGAATGGGCCAAAGAGCATCAAATTGAATAATGTTAGCAATGAAAAAGGCCACATATGGTTTGCTAAAACAACTAAAGAATTTGTTCAAGTTTAGATATTCTTTGATTCTTTCAAAAAGGAGTTTTGTGAAATTGAGAAATTGGGAGAGGGTGTTTTGAAGAATTAATGGGAGATATTGAATTTTAATTAGCTAGACAACTTACATTTTAACAAATGGATGGCAGATCTTGTAAAATCATATCAATTTATAGATGGAGAAGCTGGTGATAGTGGTTTGGACCCAGAGGAGTTACAAATAATAGATGAACTAGAAGAAAGAAAAGAATCAGTTGCAAAAATAGAGGAAGCTATTCAAAGTGATGATTTGGTATCAGAAAAACCACATGTAATTCTTGGCATGTTAGTTTATGATGATTTGGAGGGAGCTCAATGAGTTGTTTTAAATTTCTAGATATTAGAACATGGTCTACTATAGGAAAATCAAATGGTCCCATAGTCTGATGCATTTGTGTTTTGAAATGTCATGGTTATCTCAATGAGAACAAGATACATATAGGGCAAACTACTTCCCATCTACAACATACCCTTTTAGACACCGGGCCAACTATAAGAGTAGACCCTTCTTCTACTTTAGGCTTTGCAAAATCTAGGTGGGTGTATCTCAGATTCATTTATATGGTACCAGTGTTTAGAAGCATACACTCAAATCTAAAAAATTAGATAAAACCCTTAATCTTCTAATAGTTATCCAAAGATCCTAGACATGAAATAGCTAATAACATGACCTAAGAACTTGATAAGTCAAGTGAGGGCAACACTTTTCAACTCTTCCAAAAGATATTTGTTTAATAATGTTGATTTTAGAAAAACCATGATATGAACAACATAAAACTTTGATCATGTAGCTGATCAGTGGAAAGTATCTATTGGAAAATCCCACAAACCCCTGACACACATCCCTAAAAATCACTGATATATCTCATACATTGAGACTTCTTGATCTATCCATTCACCTTGTGAATTAGACATCTGCATCTTTCTAAATCTCATACTTGGCCTATCCCTTCATGAGATTTGCAACCCTATGATGACAAACTAAGAATTTACATGACTCCTTGAATCACAAGAAAACAATATCAACACATACAACCTAAAATAGATTGCAGCTAGAAAATACACACCTTGTATATATATCATAGAAGATCACAAATAGCATGACTAGGAGACAAAATTCAAATTGAAGATTAACTTGCTAATGCACTTTTATTTATTTCTTTGAAAAAAATACAATAAGATGCATGAAAATAAATCATAAAACTACCCAATAAATTAGAGCTATCTATATTTTTATTACTTGATGTTCATTACAAGAGAAACACTGAAGAATGTGGTGGAATCACATCTCTAGATCCAACAATGTGGTCTCATAGAAAAACTAGAACCAACTAACCCTTGAGAAAGATAAAAGAAGACACTAAATAGAAAGGAAGAAAACTTGGATAAGTTCAAATGCTCCCATTTGTCCACTTGTAAAACCTACATCTACAGATGCAAAACATCTCTCTACTCTCTCTTTGTAACTACAAATCAAATATTTTCATTACTAGTGAAGAATGCCTTTGAAAATATCTCTAGAATGATAAAGGCATCTAATTTGTTTGGAAAGCCATATTTGATATCAAAGCAAGGGCAAAAAAACACATTAAATGACTTCTAATTGAATAAACAACTCTTTGAATCACTTTTACTCTGAATCTAGTAGCAACAAACTTCAATGACTACTTTCCAATTGATTTTACAACTTAATCATGAAGTCTATTGATTCTGCTAAGAATTCCCTAGAAAACACAAATCTTCCTATAGTCTATACCATTGAATGTCTACTTAAATTCTACCTACAAATCTAGATACTTTGTCCTCTCTCAATTCCAACAGTATACTACATTGGCCATTTTTGACAAAAATTGCCCTCCTAGTGCTTGCTTGAAAATCAAGCTCCTAGTTCATAAACAAAACATAAAAATGAAAAATTGAAAATTAACTAGAGTTGAAACTACAGAAAAATTCTTAAAACATTTAATTTTTTCATAGAAGCTTGGATATTGAAAATTTGGAGATAAAATAATAAAAACTTGTCTTTTCCATTTTCTTATTTTTGCACCATGTGGCGGCCTCCCATTGGCCTACTCCTACCACCTCACACTACCCTATCATCACTCTCATCGTGTGTCATGTCAGTGTGGCTTCATGGGCCTAACACCTAGTTCCCCCTTAACTCCAACAACTAGGAAAAACATGGCTAATTGCACTGTCAGAGCTCTTTCTAGCTAATGATGGTTAAGCCATGTAAAACTATGAAATGCCCATTTTCACATGGTTGTGGCCTTGAATAAAACTTAGCATTTAATGCTTGCAATGTCACACCTATGGTTAACTAAAAATTTTGTGCCCTCAAAACTATCTTCAGTAATCACATTCTTATCCTCGTGAGCAAGTGACTTGGTGCCATGTTGCAACATTGACATCATCATCCTCTTCCAATTTTTGTTTCTTCATTTTTGGTCAAAATTATTGATTTTTGCACCCCTAGCTATCATCCATGGCATGCAAGCCCCAACATGAGCCTTGCACTTTAAAAACACTTGTCTTTTAAGACAATTTATAAGGTGATTGGCTTGATATTAAAAAAATTGAAAAGTTTGTATCATGGTGAATGTGGGATAATGTTCATGAGGATATACTTCAAAACTCTGCATCCTTCCACTGCTGCTCAACTCTTCCATCATCATGCACATACACCTCCTCTTCACTACATCATCTACTTCTTGCAATTCCATTCCCTCACGTCTTTTCCTTAACTAGCTTCCTCTAGGCCATTTAATTGTTGTTCCATCCTTATGCATTAACACCAAAGGTAGATAGAAATAAGGCAAGGGCACAAATGTTCCTCATCCCTCTTTTTTTTAGCAATTGTGAACATTAGTAGATGTGATAGCTTACAAGAAAGAGAGATGATGAAGGACTTCATAGCCATCCAACAATCAAACTAGTAGTCCCCTATAATCCTCCTTCATTTCTATATTCTTAGATCTACCTATCTGGAGGAGCTTTATAAGATCACTTAGGTGTTGTGTGTAGAAAGTAGAAAGAAAAATTAGCCTATGAGTGGGGAGGGTAACCAAATATTGTGTACATTTGGCATATTCACCCATTAGATGATGTTAAGAAGATAATGCAAAAGAGGGTTAGTAGACCAGTAGATTCTAGTGCCAATTATTTTCCTTAGGTAAGGAGACATTGTAGGTTTATAGGTAATCATGGTACTCTACCTCCACCATTACCATTGTAGCTCAACAACCCAACAAGAGTTAATATTGCAAGCACAATGCAAGAAAACATGAGGAGCCCTCCACAACTTCCTCTTAGAGATGTTATAGTAAGAAGCAACATCCCTCCTCTAGTTTCTCCTCTACCAAATGTTTATGTCTCATTGCGGAAAGTCGAAGTGGGTTTTTTGAAAAATTGAGTGACCAAAGGTTCTTTAAGAAACATTGCTAAGGAACTCACAATTTTAGGAATTGCATGAGTTGGATGTGATGGTTTTCTTAACTAATTATATAATTGATCAGCCAAACCTCTTTAAAATATCATTAATAGTTGCAAATGTTTTTTTTGATCTGAAATTTCCTCGTGTAACTGATAGTGTAGACATGTCCCAGTCATTATCTTTTCAATCATGTAAGTTTTCCATGGTATGTCTTTCTTGAGAACCTTCTCCATTGTAATTTTTTTCTGCTCCATAACTTAGATTAAATTAGGCCACCCATTTTTAAAATGAAAGAGGATGTGCATCTTGAAACAAATGTCTTCATGGCTTAATCAAGACTAGTTTATCCTCATTCCCTAATCATACCACCATCACTTATATTGTTAGTAGACTGTGATGTTTTAATAAAATAGATTCATGCTAATCCTTTTTATTACCTTGAGAATCCCATTATGCCTTATCATTTTGATGAAGTTAGTCGGGCCCCAAAATGGGTCTAGCTAATTTTTTTTGAAACTGAAACACTTGATCCTTCAAACTGGCCTACTAAATCCATCATGCTAATTGAAATAAATTTTAACCACTGAATGATCATTTAAAACTCATTTTACCATTTATCTACAAAGTGTTGCATGCCAAGGGGTCCTTTAACTGGCCTTAAAAACTAATTAAAATACATAACTAGGCTCTATAGTTAGACCTGCTAATTCTTTGTGCTACATACTCTTACCCTACCAAATATCATTTCATGATGACTTCTTGGTCAAACGTTATTGACTATCAAAGTTACCTTCATGAAACTACCTACAAGTAAAGACGTTAAAAAATAATAAATCATATTCAGTTTCGGCTTTGAAAATAGGTCAAACTAACACTTGGAAGTATGAAAACTAGGGCACTAGTTCACTATCATGAGGAGAGTATAATTCTATGACTAGGGATCATGAAAAATAACAAGATGCATTTAGTGAGTGGTCAAATTGGGCTACTTGGATTTGTAGAATGGGGAACAACAATAGAAAAGCAATTTTTGAAAATGGAATGAACCTAGGAAAATGTGCAAACAGATTCATCAAGACTTGCAAACTGACACACTTAAAGAATTTTAAGAGTAGAACACAATATTACAATCCATTTGATCCTATCTATCATGGATTAAAAGTTATGGCATCCCAGATGAACAAGGGTACTAATCAATCTACACTTCTTGACATGAGTAAAACTTTTGAAATTTCATGTGGAATCATGTTTGAAAATTGATCAAATAGATTCATCATAGGCTCAAATCTGAAACATAGCATGTCTTTGACCTCTAGAATACAATGAAAAATGAATTTTCTAATTTTGGTTAATTGTGTCAGAGTTATAATTGGTCAAACAGGGTCTCCCATAATTTTGAGTAATTTATATCAACATGACAACAATAAACAATCAACTTTGCGGGACTCAAAACCTAGTCAACACATATCAAAATGAATTGAAAAATAAAATATAGGTTATTTGATATGCATATTAAAAATTTCCAAAGTGGTGAGTCATGAAACAACTTCTTTGTATGAAATATCTTTTTTCATAAGGACAGTTGTAATTTTTCTCTAAGCTTGAAGCTTTTTGTATTTCGTGCTATACAAATGAGATTGCAAGCCTAGAGAAAAGATATGAATTCTAGATAATCTTGAGCCTTAGGATATTTTTGCAGTGGGTTCACCAATCTCTGTGTGAATTTTTTATGTAATCATCTTTACATATCTGAGAGTAATGAGAACATGGAAGGATTAAGTGTCCAATCTTGAGTAATTTTGAACTTGATGCCAATAATGTATTGTTTTCAAGGAAAACAGATACAAAGGAAGATTCTACAGATATCAGTGTCTCCAAATTTTGTCTTCTCTTTCATATGTCTAAAGATTTAAGAATGAATGAATAATGTCCTTTCAATGCAACTTTGATGGGTTGCATATTTTTTCATTGATTGCTCTTAATTCAAGGAAATTAAGAAATTCTTTCATTGATAGGCTTTCCAGGTGTCTGTGAGGATATTCATAAGAAGAGAATTCATAGTTAATTGTTGATAGTTTTAATTGTAAGGTAATTCCATAGGTCAAGTTTCCTTGGTGTGATTTTCTTTGAACCAATGGATAAGGCATTAATCACTACTTAGGATGAAACTATTGAAATTCATGGGGTCACATTGAGCACAAATATAAATCAAATCAATCTTTACTTTCTTGTATGAAGAGTTAAATTTTTGGTCATCACTTTTTTGCCATAATCCCTTGTATGTCATTTTCAACAACTGCTATCAAGGATTATTTATGAAGTGTAGAAGAATTGTGACCATTTTTTGTTAAAAAGGGGTAGAAGTGAAATAGAAAAGTATGTTAATGAGAATATGTTGAAATCAAGAACCATAAACTAATTATATATCCATATATATCCATAAGTTGGGTCCAGATCTAAAGTATTCTTACCTGATTATAGCAGGTTGCTAACCCTTAGACCAATTTTTATCTTTATAATCTTGTTATGAAGTTTTTTTTTGCTTGTTCATTTTGAAATACCAACATTGTACACTAATCTCAGAATCATAATGCACCTCAACTTCATTATGTAACTTGACACCTAAATGTAGCTTGGTTCCTAAATGCAACTTAATATTCATGGTATTTGACTCAATAGTCACTAAAACTTGTTGATTTGCCACTTGATTTAAAAAATCTTCTTTAGTAGGCATACCTTCATAAAAATAAACAAATTATTTGTGTTCCTTTGGTTCCTTAATGGGTTCAACCTATTGTACTTTTGTATATACATCAAATTTCACATTTGAACTTTCAACAACTTTGTTAGTGTTAATATTTAAGGGTATATATGCTTTTCTTCTTGTGGATTACCCAAGAAATATACGTTCTTCACTTTTTCATCTAGTTTACCATTATTGAAATCCTTCAGAATATACCACTTTCTTCTAAATACTTTAAAATATTTTACATTGGGTGAGTATACATACCATAGTTCAAAAGGTTTCCAATGGGTACCTCTCTTAACTTGCACACAGTTCACGATATAAATTGGTCTACTTATAGCTTCTCTCTAGTATTTCAAAGCAACATTCTTCTCCATTATGAGTTTCCTAGCACAGTCCATTATAGATACGTTCCTCCTTTCAGAAATTCCATTTTGTGGAGGGCTTCTACAGGAAGATCTTTCTCTTTTGATTTCTCTTTTGTTACAAAAAATCTCGAACACATTTGATGTAAATTCTCATCCTCTGTCAGATCTCAAACATTTCAAAATTTTACCTATTTCTTTCTCAACTCTTTCTAAGTACCACTTAAACATTTGAAAAGAATTTGATTTTTTTTTTTTAAAACATAACTGTCATCATTCTAGAATAATCATCAAAAAATAGCATAATGAAATCATTTCCTTTGTATCTTTTCACTTCAATTGGTAACACAAGTTAGTATGAGCAATCTCTAATATTCCTTTAAAGGTATGAGTGTTACTCTTAAAACTTGACTTTGTCATTTTGGCTAACTGCCATTGTTTGGAAATTATATTGGTAGGTTTCTTCAACTTAGGAATACATTTGTCTCTTCTCATGTTACTGATACTAATGAAGTTATCAAAATTAACATGGCATAACCTCTTGTGCTATAGCCACACATCATCAAATTCTATAACTAAACAATTAGCATCCTCCATATCAAGGTAGAATAGATTACTTGTAGTTTGATCATGTTTTTCAATTAGTTTTCCATCAATATCATATATCTTAGAAATCTTGTTCTCAAACTCAACCTTAAAACCCAAACTATTTAGTTGTGATACACTCAACAAATTATAGTTAAGTCCTTCAACATAATAAACATTGTCACATAAAATATTTTTTTGAGTTTGATAGAACCTTTTCCTTTTATTAGATAAATTGCATCATTAGAAATCTTATAGTATTTCCATCATAATTATTGAAGGTAATGAACTTACTTTTATCTCTATTCATGTGATGTGAACACCCACTATCAGTGATCCATCTTTCATTCTTGTTCACACAAGACACTAGTGCAGTTGCCTCATCCTCATCAGAATCATCCTTCATTGCAACATACAACACTTTATCATCATGATCATTAGTTTCATCTTTAGTTTCTTCTTCAACAATGCATCAAGACTTATTTCCTTTGTCTTTGTAATCTTTGATGTCTTCATCTCTTCTACTTTTGTACGTGCCTCCACCTCTATAATTTTTCTTCTCTAGACATCTGGTAGAAATATGACCAACCTCATTGCAATTGAAATACATGATAGGTAACTTACCTTTGAATTTTCCTTTTCCTCTATTAAATCTCCTTGATATTAGTGCTTTGACATGTCATTATCACTAGAAACATATTTTACCTTTTTCTTCTTCTTCTCATTAGGTTCCTTCATTGACAACTTGGATTTGAAAGTAGATTCAACATTTTTAGGTTTGAAATCATCAAATTTAGATAGCTTAAAAGTAGTGAGCCTACCTATGAGACCTTCAAGAGTCAGATTAGAACCTATTACACATCTCAGTTCTTCTATTACAAAAACTCTAATAGCATAAATGGGCAGTAGTGTTCTCAAAAAAATTCTCAATACAATCTCATCATCTATCTTACCATTAGCTCCCCTTATTACATTAACAACATCTTTTATCTTGAAGAAGTATTAAGCAATATTCTCACCTTCTTGCATTCTAACACCATTGAAGTTACTTCAAAGACTTTCATATTTGGCTCTTAGACCATTTGTGTCTCCTCCCAAAATGGTGTAAAGAGCATCCTACATTTTCATCACACTGTCAGTACCCTTGATGTCATCACTCATCATACTTGGCATAAGTTAGGGAAAAATGTAATCTCCTAAATTTTTTGGCTTTATTTTATTTTTTATGGATCTTTAGTAGTTAAGGCTCTAACAATATCAACATGCTCTTTAATGATGGTAGATTCTACATGATCTCCAAGACCTCCAAGGTGTAGCTTCGTTAAACTTTTCCATGAAGGAATGTTATCACTATTAAGCTTGGGTACCTCTCTTATTGACATCTTGGTCTTTTTCTTCTAATACCTTCAAACTAGTCCTCTTCAGTAGATGGCTCTGATTTCAATTGTTGGAATTCTTTAGAATAACTGAGGGTGGGCGGGGGGGGGGGGGGGGGGCGGGGTGGGGGGGGGGGGGTTGAATCAGTTATCCAAGGTCCAAATGTACAAATAGAAAATTTCACACCTTAGTGAACCCATTTCCATAAAAAATATTCATCATGCATACATACATTAGATCATACAAACACAAGGAGAAAAGAATAATTGGGGCCAAGGGCACACCTAGCTATTTAGGCTACCTACATAGAGTTAAAATAGCAAAAATAACAACAAAATAATCAACTCTAGAGATAGAATTCATATATACATTCAAAGATATATTAACATGCCCAATTGTAAGGCCTTTTGGGTTATGGGCATGTATCAACTCAATTACAATCTTTGATGATCCAACTTTACATTTTGCTTCTACTCTCTAAGTTCTATATTCAAAGACTCTAACTAAGGTCAATTAAATATATACATGGCCATAATTTGGCCCATTGCAAATACAACTAAAAAAACTCTCATATTAAATGCTAGGCAAAGCCACAACTCAACTCACAATAGATATCTACCACTAAATTAAATGCAAAGTGTGACCCCAATAGGAAACCACACACATACAACTTGGCAAATGAAGGCTCTACAAATACTAACACTTGGCATCCAAATGAACTTAGTATCCACACAAACTTGACATCCAAATTAACTTGAAAACCACACAAGTTTGGCAACCACATGAACTTGACAACCAAATGAAGTTGGCATCCAAAGAATGACTTGGAAACCAAAGAACACTCGGAATTAGATGTGAACTCAGCATCAACTAAACTCAAAAAACCTTCTAAGAACTTGACAATGCAAGAAATTGCAACTGGGTAGAAACTAAGAAAAATAAAACATGCAAGATAATAGTGCAACCTAGGATGTTCCTACATCAGACAACTTGGGTAGAAAGAAATGATTCATCTAAATCATGCAAGTGTCACAACCTAAGCTAAATGCAACTCATGATGAGAAATCCATGTAGCATCTTCACTAGATCTATTTTTTCATTTTACCAAATACTCATAGTAGTCTTTTCCTTTCATGCTCTTACCAACTCTCTGCTCTAGTATTTGTTCAACTTCTTCAATCATCTTTTTAGGGTAAAATATGATACATCCACTTCTTCATCAAACTCATAATATTTTTATAAATCAACAACATTGAATATAGAAGATATATTCATGTCATCAAGTAATTTGACTTTATATGAATTATCACTATCAAAATTCTTTAGGGTCTTACAAGCTCCAAACTTCTTCATTTTTAGCTTACTACATGCTCTAATAGGAAATCTTCCTTTCTTCAAATGAACCATAACCTCATCAACAATGTCAAAAACATGATGTCTTCTAGACTTATCAACATTCTTCTCATACTTTTGATTACTTTGTTCTATTCTCAATTTTACTTTCTTATGCAAAGACTCCATAAAATTAGCAAATTCTTCCCTTGTAGCACTTCTCTTCTCTCCACTAGAAACATTGTTGGTCAAATAAATAGTATTGACAAATGAGTATCAACACACATAACCATTTTCACTATGTATGTCGAGTACACAATAGATGTCAAGAAAGATTTTCAATAGGTGCCAAGTATATCACAATATAGTATGTGTTAAGTGATCTAGAATTGTTCATGTGCCTAGTAACAAAATCATTCAAATGTCGAGCAATTCAGAATAGCATATGCCAAGAAATACAGGATATAATAGGTGCCGAGCAAACCATAAAATGTAGTTGATGCTGAGAAATCTAGAAATAGTATGTGCTGAGCATTAGCAATAAAGAGTTTGTATTTGCACAAACTAAGATGTAAACCATTTTTGGAGCCAACTTAGAGAAATTTCAAAAGAGAAAAAGGATAAGGATGAACCATTCACATTCCATATGCAATCTACATGCAACCAATCAGGAAAATGGTGAAGGTATGTAACCTATAAGAAAATTTCAAAGTATGAGTGGGAATTTGAGATACAATATGGATTGTAGATCCATACCTAACGCTAAGTCTTCCCACTCTTTATAAGGATAATGAATGCACCACTATATGTAGTGGAAGAAAATAGACAAAGGGGGAGATTATAGTGAAACTTTAGTGTGAAGAGAAAAATACTTAGCGGTAAGGATAGCATTTATACATCTAGTTGATCAGAATAAAATAGGGGACATATTCAGAGATCAAATCAAGCAAGGACTAGAAGAGGACGAGTAGATCTAGTGCCTGAACCTAGCAATTTGAGATTGTATTCAATTAGGTTAAAAGTTATAATACTCTCTCACAATTGTATTAGAGGTTGAAATCCTATGGTGATAGCTTAGCTTAATAGCTAAGAGGAGAGCCTTTGGAAAAGGTCAAGAAAATCCTATGTATTAGGTGGGTTCAATAGCCTTGTGTAAATCCTTTAATAGGGTGACACTTCATGTAAAGTGTTTGTAAATCCTTTCAATAGGTCTCATTTAATAGTGTGTTGTAGCCTTTAATAGGACAAGCCTTTAATAGGGCAAACCATCAGAAGTGGTTGAACTCGTTGCTGCAGTGATTTTTGTGGGTGTCATTCCCAGCTCAGTTTTGCCTTCTTAATCCTAGAGGGTTTTTGGGTTACCAAATCATCATGTTATGTGTTGATGCATGTTTTCATTTCATGTTTTTTTTTTTTTTTACATGCATGCAAATTTTTTTTAGTTATATGTTATTAAGGGTTTGAAAGGATAAAAATTATGTATTTTTGATTCAACACCCCCCCCCCCCCCCTCCCACCTCTCAAAAGTACTTTTCCCATTTGAACATTCCAAAAATTTGTATTAGAGAATTGGTTCTCACAAGGAGAAGCCTAACAGCTTGGAGAAAAAGGTTAGAAGATGGAAGTTTTCAAACTTGGGAAGATCATTAACAATCAGGTGATTGATGTGCAACTAGCTCTACACAAGGTAGAGGAAGCCAAGGAGGAACTAAGAAAATCTTTTAAAAGAAGAAAGGAGATAGCCATAGCTGAAGATGACATACACTACAAGGAGATTAAAACCTCACAAGTGTTATCCAATGGAGACTACAAGCAATTTGATGCAGCAATAGCATAATTAATCGAGGAAAATAGAGTACAAGCTAAAGAAATTAGATTACTCAAGCTTGAACAAGAATCACAATCCATAATACTTTGTGAAGTGATTGAACAAAAGAAAAGAGCTATTGATGACAAGGCCATAGTAGAAGATGACATGAGGAATCTCATTAATAAGCTAGAAGAGAAGACAATTGAATTTGAAAAGATTTCAAACATGTAGTTAGACATCTTAAGCCAGATGATGAATGCTCATCATGAGCCAAACATGAAAGATATTGAGATCTCCACCTTAAAGATACAGAATGAACAATTACAAAATAAATTAAAGAGAGAAAAGGAAATAGAAAAAAGTTACAACAAACCCAATGAGGCCATCAAGTACTTTGAGCAATTGTTGAAATCACCAAGGGCTAGTAATGACACTATAGGACTTAGCTGCATCAGCACTGAACAAGGAGAATCATCCAAGGTTGTAGAAGAAAGAACCAAAAAATTTAAGAACACTAAACCTACTTGTCATTTCTGTGGTTAAAAAGGACATACCTCTAATGTGTGTAGAATGAAGAGCAGCCATTAGCATGATAAGCCTACAAATGCAATTTTTTGTCAAAATTGCAAAAAGCAAGGACATTTAATGTTAGAGTAAATAATTAATTATTAATTGTTTATTCTATTTACTTAAGCTTACTTAGGTAAATGCATTTCATTAATTAGTTGTAGTCTAGGAGTTTGTTATAAGTTTTTGATAATATGGGAGTTTGTTCTCTCCTAAGTCATACTTATCCTCTCACCTTGTTCGAGGACTTTTCACCTCATGTAGATGTATGTTTAGTTGTCAAACTTATCTCTTAGCATCTTCTAGCTTCTTCTAGGAGATTCCTAAAGCTCTTTATATTTGAGATCCCTCATTGTATTTTAACATCACAATATCACTTCTTGCATATTGTAAATACATATTTTCTTATGTTGCAATATCTTGTGGTCTCTCACGTCTATTTAGGGTTTTTCCCTTGCTCCATGCTCTTCCTTCTTTGGCTTCCCTTTGACAGGTTTTTGCATGTAGGTGATTTTGGGCATCTTCAAAGTTGGATTTCATTAACTCCAACATGGTATTAGAGCCTTCATGCTATTGCTTCATTGAAATATTTTTGAAGCCATGATTTGAAGACACAAACCCTAGTTTGTTTGTCTTTTTTTCTTCAAATAGGGGGAATATAATTTTTTTGGAGTGCATTGGGCTCAAATAGATGCTAACATTGGATCCAGAAGGTCATTTATAGTCAGGATTTATATAAAACTTTTCATTTTTGGAGATAAGGCTTCGAGAGGCAAAATTATTTGCCCTATAGGTTGTTGTACAGACTGTATGGATGATTTCGACATCAAAAATTTTTTTAAAAATATTTTTGGGTGCACCACCGAGGGGCCACTACCGTGCCACTTGCACATAGCTTGCAATAGCTACAATCAGCAACACCACCCTAGGGCCACCATGGCCCGACCCCCGCCCACCCTCAGCCCTCTGCTGGTGGCATCTCCTCAATACTCTGCTCCATCAATGGTCAACACCAATCCACAACTTCTCTGCCTCCAAACCTTCACCTGCTAACTCAACAGAATCATCAATAGTAGTCACCCATTCTACAAGTGACACATGGCAGGTCTATGATTTGGTTTTTTTCCACAAAGCACATGCCACATTAGCTGCCTGCCATGTGGCACTGCCACGTGGCTACCATGTGGTATTCTTTTTTTTTGCAATGGTCTCCAGGCCATCAAATTTAAGGTCATAAAATGCTCACATCAGCATGATGTTAGCACTACATCATAGCCCTTGCACCTCTCTAGGGTCTTTTTTGGACCTACTTGTGGTTTTTTGGCCATAACTTGAGCACACGAAGGTATTCTCCGATCCAAAAGAAGTGTCAAAAAGTTGGTTCCAAGATGGAGATATTGGTGTAGGTATTTTTAGGTTTTGATGAATTTTAATTGCCCATTTTTTTAGTTGAAGTTTGAAGTTGTGTTTTTGACTCCAACATGCATATCTTTTTCATCCCATGTCAATTTTTTGAAAACTTTATATTTTTGAAAAGCTAGTTTTGTCATCTTTTCAGAAATGTAGTCATTTTCCTTATTTTTTTGGCCCCTGCTCTTTCTATCACATTTTTTATGTTTTTTCTATATGGTGGATATCTTGGGTGTTTTAGGTCTAAGGATCATTTTTTTGGCATGGTTTCCTTTGTTTTGGGTTGTACTATATTTGTTGTAGCTTGTTTTCAATTTTGATCATTGTAGCTATCATTTTGAAGCATTTTTATGTATCACACTGAGATAAAGAGCCACCCTTGCATTCCGAGGGTCATGAACATTATTTTTGAGTCAGTTGTATATGCACTATTTTTATAAAGCACCATGGGGAGGATAGTTGTTTTCTATTTTAGGCATTCTCCCTTTGTCAAGTGAGTGTCCCTTCCTTGACATTAGCCCCATGTACCATCAGTTTGACCATGTCTTTATGGGTGTTTGTACCTCTTCCTCTCACGTCATTCTTGGTTCATCTGTAGGAGACTATGGCCCACCTTTTTAGTTTCCTGTCATCTCAACTTGTCTGCATTAAGGAGGAGTTATTCTATTTTTCTAATGCATCCATGGTTTGATGTTTTGATAGTGTGAACCATGTATTTAGAGGTTCATCCTATATATAAGGCGATTGCAGTGGCCAGCTACCTATGCATTTTGGTAAGATGGATCATCTACCATATTGACATGCTCAGTTCATGCCTTCTTCTTCCATGGAGGTTCTTCAAATCAACACTTTTCTTCTTGATGGTAGAGTTTTGTGACTTCTTCATGCTTTAGTGATGCTCTTTATGATCACTCTTTGTTCCTATTTTAGGGGACATTCCCCTAGTTGGAGGCTTCTTCAATTCTTCACTAGGTTCTTACTTCTTTTTGGGGGAGGGTTTTTCCATCATGGTTTACTCTCTTTCCCCATTTTCAGAGGTTGCATTTTGTTGCATTGTTCATGGGTACCTAACATGGCCTCGTTGCCGAGAGCCATTCTGCATTTTATCTTAGTTTTGCGATTTTAAGGCATTTCCCTAAGTTGCACTTAAGGGGGGCTGTTAGAGTAAATAATTTATTATTTATTATTTATTCTATTTACTTAAGCTTACTTAAGTAAATGCATTTCATTAATTAGTTTTAGTCTAAGAGTTGTTAGAGTAAATAATTAATTAATTGTTAATTATTTATTCTATTGCTTAAGCTTACTTGGGTTAATGCACGTAGTTGAGGTTAGTTGTTGACAACACGAGAGTTTGTTCCCTTTAGCATACTTATCTTTCCCACCTCTTGTGGAAGTGTGCTTAGTTGTCAACCTTATTTCCTACCTCATTCCAGCTTGTTCTATAAGCTTCCATGAGGCCTTTTTATTCAATCTCTCACTCATTGTAAATTCATTCCATTTTCAAATAGCAATTCTAATTTTTTATTGCGAAATATTCTCTTGTGCAGTATTTGCTTCAAGCTCTTTGCTCCCTAGTTTTCTCTTCAGCAAGCTATTTTCATTATAGGTGATCTTGGTGCATTATTGGAGTCAGATTTTCAACTCCTACATGGTATCAGAGCCTCCTTGCCACTTCTTGTTTGAAGGATTTTTGAAGCCATAATTTGGAGTCACAGACCCTAGTTTGTTTGTCCAATTTTTCTTCAAATTGAGGGTAGAGAAATTTTTCAGAGCACTTTGGGGTCAAACAGATGCTGACATTAGATCTAGAAGGCCATTTACAACTAAGTTTCATATAAAACTTTTCATTTTTGGCTATAGGCATTTTTTTGAAAAAAATTTAGCCTCTAAGGGCTACTGTACAGATGAATTTGCAAAAAAGAAAGAAAAATTTAAAATTTGTGCGTCATCACAGTAGCATCAAAATGCCACCATGTGGCCACCTACTAGCCACTAGCTCCCTGCTTCACTAGCAACAAACACCAACCTGTTGTTGTAATGCCACCTAGAGCTCGCTTTGCCCATTTTCTACCAAAGCATCACTAGGACACCAACAGTAAGCCACCAGCCACCAGTGGTGCCCTTGGGTTCTCCTTTCGGGCACCACCGCCAACGGAAATTTTTTTTTTCCACCACTCTGTGGTCACTTTGCTCTACTGACATCACTTTTTGACTATGTGAAATCATTTTCAAGCACACTGACATCATTTTCTAATGTTGACATCATCTTCTCGACTGCTTACGTCACCTTTTTCAGTGACTATGTAGAAGTAATTTTTTGGTGAGCTGACATCATCATTCTGGCTACTAAAATCATCATTCTAGCTATTGATGTCATCATTTTGGTGATAGTCTTTTGACATCCATATGGGTGTCAAATTTAACAGTGTCTGTAATTTTCTAGCAAGGTACATTTTTGGAGCAATAGTCAATTTTTTGGCCATAACTAAGCATACAGAGGTCTTTTACCAATTCGAAAGAAGTGTCAGAAAGCTGACTCAAAGAGAAAGACATTGGTGCTAGTTTCATAAGATTTTGATTTTTTTGAGCTCCCATTTTTGGCATCAAAGTTGAGGCTTATGTTTCCTCCTATTCTACATCAACAAATCCATGTTCTTTTCCAATTTTTTTACTTTCCATAGTTATTTTTGTGGTATTTGGGAGATATTCTTGTATGTTTGTTGGGGGGGGGGGGGGCGGGGTGTCTTTCTATTCTATAATTTACTTCAGTTAAGACCCTTCTACTTCTGTCTTCTTGTTTCTCTCAATGGCAAATCCATCTGTGACTTGTCTCACACCACACAACTACTACACTTGGATGGCACAAATGACTAGGCTTCTCATGTCAAGAGGTCTATGGTCTTGTCTAGATGAGAATAAACGTATTCTTACATGCCCTTTTGAGGTTCTACAGCATAGGAACAAAATGGATGAAGCCATGGGACTAATTGCACTCAACATTTCAGACAGTCTCCTATTTCACTTGGATAGTTTGACTACTCCATGAGATTATTGGTAGAAATTTTAGACTTCGTTTGGGTAGGTGAATGAGTTCCAAGCACTTCAGTTCGATGTAGAATTGACTTCTTTGTCATGAAGCAACTTTCCCACCATCGAGGACTTTCTAATGAAGTTTAAATCCCTACGTGCAATTTTACAAGGATGTGGGAAGAAGAAAATAGATGGTGAATGCACATTTTTGATACTCTCAAAGCTAAAGCAATAGTATCAAGTTTTTTCTTCTACTTTCTACTCCACCATGGATGCCCTTGGAGATAGACATAGGATGCCTACATTTGAGACAATTTGTGATAGGTTGACCAGGGAACAAGCAAAGATCCACTAGGTGGATGGCTCTGGCTCTTCTAGCCAAGCATTGGTTGCTCAAAATTCTAAGGGGAAATCAAAGAAGAAAGGAAAATTGAAGAAAGACACATCAAAATCTGATCCTAAGCCTGAAGCTAATCCTCTAGTAGACCCTCCCAAGGGTAAATATTCTTCAAATTCAGGTGAGTCTACGTCCAAGACCAAGAAGAAATTGAGTGAGAACTGTAGTTTTTGTGGGAAAGATGGACATTTAGTTTCTAGGTGTTGGAAATGATTAGAGGCTTTAGAGGAAGCCATGAAGGAGCATCACATTTCAGCTCCTCAATCTTCATCTCCACCTACAAGGAAAGGTCATGCTCTTACTGCACAAGCTATGACTTTAGCAGCTTTTTGGATTCTTGTTTCTGGGGCTTCTCACCAAAACACTCCTAAGTTGCTTACTTCACTTGCTCCTTGTGCCACCATACATATTGTAGTTGGGAACTCTTCACAACTTTCAATTATGGGTTCTAGCACTATTACTTTGGCTGGGGGCTCTCTACAGGATGTACTTTGTGTTCCTAATATTTCAATGAACCTTCTATCTATCTATTAGATTTGCTACTCTAGCTCTAGGAAGATAGTTGAGTTCTCCCCACATAATGTGGTTATTCAGGACTTGCATTATCCAGAGATGATTGTGGCCATTGGGAGTGTTGACTCTGCATCTTGCCTCTATAGATTTGATGGATTTGAGTCTTTTGATGACATAGGTTCATGTTTAGTTTCACATGTAGATTTAGTAAGTAGACTTTGGCATGAACATTTTGGGCATGTCAATTACAGATATCTTCAGCAAATGAGCACACAGGCACTTGTTCTTGAGCTTCCCCAGATTTCCTATCTAGATGGTGTTTGTCAAGATGTGCACTTGGCAAGAAACATAGGGATTCTTTTCCACAAGCCACTTGTGCTTTAGCACCTTTGGAGTTGATTCATAGTGACCTCATTTCATTTCCTACTCCTTTTTTGGGTGCTATATATGTTCTTACATTCATTGATGACTTCTCCAGATGCACATGGGTGTACTTTCTTAAGTACAAGTCTAATGCCTTTAACTCATTTTGAGTTTATAAGGAATTTTTAGAGAAGTAGTCTAGACTTTCTATTCGGTGCATACACATGGATTATGGGGGGGAGTATGTGAACCCAGCTTTTAGAGATTTCTATTATGAGCATGTTCTTCAGCATCAACTTTTAGTGCCCTACACTCCTTAGCAGAATGGTGTGGCCGAGAGGAAGAACAAAACCCTTTGGGAGATGGCATATTGCATGATTCAGTCTAGGTCCTTAGATTCATGTTTTTGGGTAGAGGTAGTCAATTGTGCCAACTAAATTTAGAATTGGATGCCTCACAAGGAACTTTGATATATGACTCACGAGGAAGCTTGGTCCCATGTCAAGCCTAATGTGTCATAATTCAAAGTTTTTGGGAGTATGGCATATGCATTTGTACCTGATGCTCAGAGGAAAGCAATGGAACCGAAGAGCCAACCACTAATTTTTTTTGGCTATTTTGAGGATGTAAATGCTTATAGGTTATTTGATCCTAATTCTAGAGAGGCCCTATTTCGACGGGATGTCCAATTTGATGAGATCCCTCTTGCAATACATTCCTTGCCTCTAGGGACTCCTCCAGCTCCCACTACTCCCTCTTCATCACCAATTTGTTTCACAGATGATGAGGATGATGATCATGGTTATGCCAATATACCTCCACCCTAGGATCCTCCCCAAATGCCTAAATGGGCTTGAGCTACTATTGAGGTTTCAAGATCTCTAGCTGGTGACCCAACCACATCCTATGGCGCCTGTTCTCACACTACAGGTTCCAGTCTACTTAGTCATGCTTTTAGTACTGATCCTTAGACATTTGTGATGGTGATAGGAAATTCAAAATGGGATAGTGCAATGGAGGAGGAATATTATTCTTTGATGAAGAACCACACATGGGATCTTTGTTCTGTTCCCAAGGGGAGAAAACTAGTGCGAAGGGATTTTCACAAGTCAAGGGTGTTGATTACTCTAAGAAATTTGTCCCTATCACCAAGATTAATTCTATTCACCGTGTCTTATCCCTCGCAGCTTCATAGGGATGGTTAGTTTATCAGATGGATGTGAAAACTGGCTTCCTGCACGGTGATATCACTGAGGAGATTTATATGGAACAACCTCCAAGTTTTGTGTAGGATCCCACCTTAGTTTTTAGGCTTCAACATTGATTTTATGGTCTCAAACAAGCCCCTAGGGCTTGGTATGAGAAGATGGACTCATTTATGCTATCTATAGGCTTCACTCACTGCCATTTCGATCCCGTAGTGTACATTTAGTGTTTTGGTGATGAGATTTTAATTCTTGTTTTATATGTTGATGATCTTATCCTTGCAAGGAGTTCATCATCCATGCTCCAAGATGTTAAGCATGCACTGATTGACCAGTTCGAGATGACTGATCTTGGTTTGCTGCACTACTTTCTTGGTCTTCAAATTCATCAGTCTCCTACTGCCATTTTTGTGTATCAACAAAAGTATTCTCTTGACATGCTTCACCACTTTCACATGCTTGATTGTAAGGCTGCTTCTACACCATTTCAGTTGGGTGTTACTTTGTCTAACTCCTACTCTTCATCTATAGTGGATGCTACATTGTATCAGAAATTGATTGGTAGCCTATTGTACCTGACACAAACTCACAATGATCTTTCTTTTGCGGTTGGCCTAGTCTCTCAATTCTCTTAGGACCCTCATGACAGTCATTAGCAAGCTACTAGGCATATTCTACATTACATTCAAGGCACACTTATGTATGGCATTCATTACTCTATGGGGACTCCACACATTGTTGGCTAGACTAACTTAGATTGAGTTAGTGATGTTGATGATCAAAAGTATACATCTAGCTTTGTATTTTTCCTTTAATCTATTCCCATCACATGGTCATGCAAGAAGTAGCATGATCGAGCACTTTCATCTACCGAGGCTGAGTATAGGGCCACAGTTCTTGCTAGTTAGGACACTTTATGGCTTCATCAGTTGATGATGGAGTGCCATCCACATTTCTTACAACCTGGTGGAACATCAACGTACCAAGCACATTGAGTTGCATATGCATTTCATCCATCAATTGATCTAGGATGGTGTTATTGCATTGGAGTACATTCCTACCATCGGTCAGGTTGTAGACATCTTCACTAAGCCTTTTGCATTGCCTCGCTTTCTTTAGCTACAGTCAATGCTTGGGGTTACAAAAGTTGTCCTTGGGGGGATTGGTTGAGGCCATCCTTCCTTCACTTCATGGTCTTTTCAGCATGTTGTTTTTTACCTCTTTTTAGGGGAGAGTTTTTCCCATGTGGTTTTCTCTCTTTCCCCATTTTATAGAGGTTGCATTTAGTTTCATTGTACTTGGGTACCTAAAATGGCCTCGTTGTCAGGACCCATTTTTCATTTTTCCTTCTTTTTGTGAGCTTAAGGCATTCCCCTAAGTTGCACTTAAAGGGGGGGTGTTAGAGTAAATAATTAATTAATTGTTAATTATTTATTCTATTACTTAATCTTACTTAGGTTAATGAATGTAGTTGAGGTTAGTTGTTGACAACACGACAGTTTGTTCGCTTTAGCATACTTACCTTTTCCACCTCTTGTGGATGCGTGCTTATTTGTCAACCTTATCTCCTACCTCATTCCAGCTTGTTCTATAAGCTTCCATAAGGCCTTTTTATTTGTTCTCTCACTCATTGTAAATTCATTCCATTTTCACATAGCAATTTTAATTTCCTATTGTGAAATATTCTCTCGTGCAGTATTTGCTTCAAGCTCTTTGCTCCCTAGGTTTCTCTTCAGCAAGCTATTTGCATTGCAGGTGATCTTGGCACATTATTGGAGTCAGATTCTCAACTCCTACAAGAGTTTGTTATAATTTGTTGACAATATGGGAGTTTGTTCTCTCCTAAGTCATACTTATCCTCTCACCTTATTTGAGGAGTTTCCATGTCATGTGGATGTATGCTTAGTTGTCACACTTATCTCCTAGTGTCTTCTAGCTTCTTCTAGGGGATTCCTAGAGCTCTTTATAATTAGGCTCCCTCATTGTATTTTAACATCACAATATCACTTCTTGCATATTGTAAATACATAGTTTCTTGTGTTGCAATATCTTGTGGTCTCTTATGTCCATTTATGGTTTTTCCCTTACTCCATGCTGTTCCTTCATTGGCTTCCCTTTGATACATTTTCGCATGTAGGTGATCTTGGGCATCTTTAGAGTTGGATTTAATCAACTCCAACATTTAAGACAAGACTGCAAAACCAAGACCATGAGGAAACCAAGATTTGATGGTCATTGCTATAGCTACAAAAAACATGGACATGGAGCATTTGAATGTAGATCAAAGCCTATTTTGACACCTAATCAGCCTTCAAAAGGAATCAATCATTCACATCACTACAATTGGGATTACAACACCAGGTATAGCTATCACTATTGTCAATAGTATGGAAAAATTCCTAAAAATTACATAAGGACACATTTCAAGGGAAGTTATAGCAGATGGTTAAATCAAACTACTTGTTTCAGTTGCTTGAAGACTAGACATGTCAGCAAGAACTATCTAACAAAGGTCAAAGCACCCAAGACCAAAAGTAACAAGGGAAAAGAAAAAGTTAATTTGGAACACATTAGGGAAGATATGAAGAAGACATTGTAGAAGAAAAATTAATACAACACATCAAATGGAGAGATCACTTCACCCAAGAGGTCAAGTGATCACACCTCATCAAATTAAGCACTAGAAAGGCACATGGGGCTGATACATATAAAGATGTATCCTACATTAGCCTAAGACTACATATGAGCATTGCAAAGAAGAAATTTGCATAAGTTGATATGTTAGGATAAAAGTTGAAAGATGATGTCAAGCTAACCTTGGTTGCTAAGTAAAACTCTAGTATACGTTGAGGTGGATAGTGTAGTGTATGTCAAGTAAAGAGATGTTAGTAGCTATCGAGTTAATGAAATAGAGTTGATGCCAAGTTAGAAAATCCTTTGGGAGTTGAGTGATAATTGTAAGCATGATTGCAATATTTTCTAGGTTTCAAGCCTAATAAAAGAGAAAATCGTTCATTTTTTTATTATTCAAACAAAGAGAAAAGATAAATAGAGCGATTGAGCAATTTCCTAGTGATCAAAAGATGATTTTCAGTGATTCAATAGCAACCCAACTCTGTTTCATCAGTTTACTAGGTATTCCATTCAAGTTCTAAGTTATGTAGTTTAAAAAGTTTGTTTAAATAGTAAACCCTAGTTTGGTTAGAAATGACACCTGGTTCTAAGTCTACAAAGGGAAAGGAAGGTTTGGAGATTCAATGAGTTAGCAACAAAGTAATACAACTTGAGTTCAAGCCAATCCCAGAGGTTGCCTATACAAATTATCCTGCTAGTGCCCTATCTATGATTCCTAATAAACTAGTAATGGTTCAGGATTTATGCAAATACTACAACTATAAAATTGGAGCCATAGGAGATTTGGATATTTTCAATGCATTTGATAAACTCTATGAAAATTGAAAACTTAAAGATGAATTCTCCATAGTTGAGAAGAAGGATAATCCATTATGGAGCTTTTTGGTTAGAAATAGGGCCAGTTAAGTTCACAAAGAATACTATACATAGGGTTACTAGTATTCCAACCCTAGATCAGCCCAAGACCCTAAGGAGTGATAAGAGGGAGGCAATTAAGAAAAGCACTGGTGCCAAGTGGAACAACAGGGGTATGAAAATTGACACCATCGAAGACCTCCTACTAGATTCTTTTGTAAGGATTATATCTCACAAATTTTACCAATCCAGTAGGTTAAACAGTGTACCCTACATAGCAGTGGATGTTGCTTACAAGCTAGTGAAAAAGGATCACACTTATGATCTTGCAGAGTTGATGATGCAACAAATCACTGAAAACTTTGGAGCCATAAGGAAATAAAAAGGGGCTCAATGCAAGTTTGGTTCAGTTTTGATATGCATATTTTTCTACATTATGAAAGAATTCCCCTCAATAGGCAAGGTGAAATAGGATCCAAATAAGACTATTGTTGATCAAATAAATGGTTTCATTGATCAAATGAGTGAAAACTTTGATGCCCAAATGACTAGTTACTTTGAGGACTTCAAGAAGTCCACAAAATAAACAATGAGGATACCAGTCTCACTGGTTGACAAACATGAAAAGGATATTTTTTTCTAGTGGACATTGATTACACTTACATACAAGTAGTCATACCTAGAGTAAGATGGCTTAGGTCACTGGGTTATGAACTTGATGTGGATCAACCTTTAGTAGCTATTACAACATTGCTTGTAGAGGAAACTAATAAAACTACAAAGCACTTTGGGACATAGATGTTAAATCAAGGGTGGTTACAGACCTCAAGATAGCAATAGTAGTCAAGAAGAAGGATAAGATTGTAAAGAAACTTAAGAAGAAATTTGGGGTAGATATTGGAGAGATAGGTACTACAAAAGAAGTAGAGGAAATAAGTGATGATGAAGAAGGGGATGAAAATGAGAAAGATGAGGATGAGCTAGATCAAGGGCCACTTTAGTTAACTCAAGTCTTAGGTGAAGATGAGGATGAGAGTAACAATGAAGAACAAGCCAAGGAAACATCCATCCAAACCAAGGTCATCAAAAGAAAGGAAAAAATGCCACCTTCTCCTTAGCCCAAGCCAAAGAAAGTGGCAAAGCCTGCACCTAAGAAGCCTACTACTAGAGCTACTACAAGAGCTACTACAAAAAAGGCAAAGGAAGAGGCAACAAAGAGGAAGGAATCTACTAAGAAGATTGAAGAAGAGCCAAAGAAAAAGAAAATTTGTGGGTCAACCTAATTTAGATGTAGAAAGGATAGAATTAGAAGACCATAGTCAATTTAAAGTAGTTAGTCATCAACCTAAGTCTTCTATTGACAAATCATGTGCTAAGATTAGGAATGGTGGCATGAATGACTTGAAGAATGTAGATTTTAATAAGCTCACAAAGGATGAGCATAATAAAATAGAGAAATCTATCTATAGTATGATGGCAGAGTATAAACATACACCTCTTGAATTGGATAGCTCATTGCCAAAGGAATTATATAAGATTGTAGAGGATAAATGACATTTTGTCTACAAAGTAAGAAGGAAATAAAGGACTCTACTTTAGCAAGGATGTTGCCTAATTTGACTAAAAGTCAAATAAAAAATGCAGTCAAATGGAACAATAGTAGATTTACTCCCAAATACAAGGCATTTAGCATTTTACAAAATAAAATTGAAGAGGTTGTGAGAAAAACCACAAAAGTATGAAAGATTATTTACAAAAAAATTGGATGATGTATTTGATGAAGAATACAAGGCAAAATAAAATACCAAAACAAAGGAGATAAAAGAAGCAAGAAGGAAGAAAATATAGGAGAAGAAAGTGGAGGAAGAAAAGAAGGATGAAGAAGAGAATGAGGAGGAAATGAGCAAAGAAGAGGAAAAGGGGATAGATGAGCAACAAGAACAGAATGTGCAGGACACACAACTACCACCTCCTAGCCCTCCTCATTCTACCATCACACCTGCAAAGATTATCAAGATAAAGGATGTTGTTGACACTTCTAGTCAAAACATTAATCCATTAACTACAGAAGATCTAGCAAAGATCCTTGACTAATCAACACAAGTAGCTAAACTATGTTCAAGTCCAATATTAGTCAGTGTTGATGAGTTGCAGAAGGCAATAGTGAAATTAAAGGAAGTCAAGGTGCAAACACAAGAACCACCTATGACCACACAATCTACTAGACTTCTACTCCTTCCACCTCCATCTCCACCAGAAGCAATCACACAAGCACTTTAGGAGCTAAGTGCAATAGGAAGGGATGGAAAAGGGAAATCAGTATAATCATTAGGTACACCCCCTGCCAGAATGATAGTAGAAGAAAAAAAAACTAATGAGAAAGAAGAGACAAAAGATAAGGAGGAATCTACAATACAAACTTTGGTTGAACTAGCCAAAATAGATACTCCTACAAAACCTCTTCAGTAGCCGAGCATTGGAACACTATAATTGCAAATTAGAACACCAAGCTCAAGCTTAAATAAGGTAGCCAGGACAATTCATTATGGAATTATTGAGCTTGATGAAAAAATAAAGATACCCTATTATGAATCTAACACTCTCATAGAAGAAAAGATGAATGAGATACAAAGTGCATTGGATAGAAGAATGAGACAAGAGGCACTTAGAAAGGATTATAAATATAGGCAAGCATTAAATGAAATTAAGAACATATTCAAGGATTCCTTTATCCCACAGTCTCTAGATGAATCAAGACCAATTATAGAACAACTATTAGATATAGTTGATCAGGTAACAAATGAGGACCATGGCACCAATGCCAAACTAATTGAATGGTCAAAGAAGAAATTCCAAGGTAAGGTCAATAAGAAGATATCGAATGATATCATTTTGGGACAAGTTGACCTAGCTAAGAAATTAGATAGAGTGAAAATTTTACTTGGAAATATATTCTCCCTTTACAATAAATTGTGTGATTTTTCCAATTTTACACAAGAGATTAGCTAGACGATATTGAGCTTGGAGAGAAATCTAAAGATTTCTAGCATGCAACTTCCTACCAATCTAGCTCAAAGTGAGAAGCATTTTTCTCTGATGCTTCACACTCAAATGGAACTAGTTGTATTAACAAAAAAGGAGGCTAATGTGAAAGCCAAGTTAATGCAAATTCAATCCTCCATCACCCCTCACTTGGAAGTACTACACAAGGAGCATATGTATGTAGAGATAGTTCTGAAGAAAGATCCCAATCTTTCAACACATGAAGGACTTGTAGACCTAGTAGTAGAGCTTTCACTCCAATAGAAGTCATTGGATATTGCATTAAACAACTGGGATGCATCTCTGAAGATACTCCTGGAGGTTAATATCTCTTTTTTGGTTAAACATGGTATTACTCCATAGGAGCCTTTGACATTAGTGTCAAACAAAGGGGAGATATATTATAGGGGGAGTAAGCAAAGGAGGAGATACGTAGATACCATGGATAATTACCACATTTTGAGAATAAAGTGGAATGATTGTAATTAGCCAAAAAGGGAGAGATAAGAAATAAAGGAGTGAAGTAGAGATGTAAAATTTTGGTAATCACATGAAATACAGGGACATCACATAGATTAGATACAACATATAGAATTAGAATGCAGAAATAGGTCAAAGGATAGGGAGGATCAGGCATATAGGCATAGAATTTCAATTTCAAAAGCATAATCAACTTAGGTTGATTCATAAGGTATATTGATACTCACAATTTTTTTCCAAAAATTTTCATGTAAGTTGAGTAAGTGAAGAATGTACTCAATATGGATAGGATCACTAATGCTTAGTTAAGTGTTTTTGACACTCACGTCAAAGGGAGAGATTGTTGGTCAAATCAATAGTATTGACAAATGAGTGTCAACACACTTAACCATTTTCACTATGTATGTCGAGTACACAATAGATGTCGAGCCATAATTTCAATAGGTATTGAGTCATAGTTAGTGCCGAGTAGATCACAATATAGTGTTGAGTGATCTAAAAGTGATCCAAAATTGTTCATGTGCCAAGTAACAAAATCATTCATATGCCAAGCAATTCAGAACAACATATGTCGAGCAATAAAAGATATAATAGGTGCTAAGAAATGTAGGATCAGCATAAGAGTTTGTATTTGCACAAACTAAAATGTAAACTATGTTTGGAGCTGACCTAAAGAAATTTCAAAAGAGAAAAAGGATAAGGATGAATCATTCACATTCCCTATGCAATCTACATGCAACCAATCATAAAAATGGTGAAGGCATGCAACCTATAAGAAAAATGCAAAGTATGAGTTAGAATTTGAGATTCAATATGGATTGTAGATCCATACCTAACCCTAAGTCTTCATACTCTTTATATGGAGAATGAATGCACCATTGTGTGTAGTGGAAGAAAATAGTCAAAGGGGGAGATTATAGTGAAACTTTAGTGTGAAGAGAAAAAGACTTAGTGGTAAGGATAAAATTTATACATCTAGTTGATCAGAACAGAACAAGGGACATATTCAAAGATTAGATCAAGCAAGGATCAGAAGAGGACGAGCAGATCTAGTACCTGAACCCAAAAATTTGAGATTGTATTCAATTAGGTTAAAAGTTCTAATACTCTCTCACAATTGTATTAGAGTTTGAAATCCTATGGTGATAGGTTAACTTAATAGCTAGGAGGAGAGCCTTTGGAAAAGGTCAATAAAATCCAATGTATTAGGTGGGTTTAATAGCCTTGTGTCAATCGTTTAACAAGGTGACACTTCATGTAAAGTGTTTGTAAGTCCTTTCAATAGGTCACATTTAACAATGTGTTGTAGCCTTTAACAAGGTAAACCATTAGAAGTGGTTGAACTCATTACTGTAGTGATTTTTGTGGATGTCATCCCCACCCCAATTTTACCATCTTATTCTTGGAGGATTTCCGGGTTACCAAATCTTTGTGTTATGTGTTGATGCATGTTTTCATTTCATGTTTTCTTATATGTTTACAGGCATGCAAATTAATTTTTAGTTATATGTTATTAAGGGTTTGAAAGGATAAAAATTGTGTACTTCTGATTCACCCCCACTCTCAAAAGTACTCTTCCCATTTGAACATTCTAACAAACATCCCCCAAATATGATATTCCTCTAGGTTGTATTCCTATAAAAATTTCAAAATGCATCTTTCCTATACTCTTATTCACTAAATTATTATATGAAAACTCATCTTGTGTCAACACTACTTTGCAATTACTTAGCCTATCTCCAATTAAACATCTTAATAATTTAC
The DNA here is from genome assembly GCA_028749045.1 of Cupressus sempervirens. Lineage (NCBI taxonomy): Eukaryota > Viridiplantae > Streptophyta > Pinopsida > Cupressales > Cupressaceae > Cupressus > Cupressus sempervirens. Next base: position 292,440,372 of record CM053791.1, on the reverse strand, counting down.
CCAAGCTTCTATTCACATCCTCTATCTATCCATTTGTCTATGAATGGAATGCTGAAATAAACTTTAACTCATTACCCATCTTCTTCCACAAAGTCTTCCAAAAATAACTAACAAACCTACTATCTCTATCAGAAATAATACGTCTTGTTAATCCATGTAATTTTACAACTTCTTCGAGGAAAATTTCAACAACATGCTCAGCATCAGATGTCTTCTTATAAGGTATAAAATGGGCCATCTTAGAAAATTTATCCACATCAAAAAATACAAAATCACACTTCTTCACTATTTTAGGCAATCCAAGAACAAAATCCACACTAATGTCACTCCAAGGTTTCTTAGGAATAGTAATAGGTGTATACAAACTAGTATTCAGACTTATTCCTTTTGTAACTTGAAAAACTTCACAACTCCTTACAAATTTCTAAACATATTTATACATTTGTGGTGAGTAATACTTATCCTTCAGCAAACTTATAGTCTTGTTAATTCCAAAATGTCCAGCCAATACCCCACTATGTTTTCCTTAATAAAATTCAACCTCATAGAATGTCTAGGGATATACAACTGAGTTCCTTTGAACAACATACCTTCTTGAATGAAATATACATCACACTTACTTATGTGATCTGTTAGATTTTATTCTCTACACTCTCTCTATGCCTCAAAAAAATCAAGGTCAGTATCATACAACACTTTCATGTCATCAAAACCAAAAACTTCAACATTCATTTCAGTCAACAAAGAATTTCTTATACTCAATGCATTGACAACTCTATTAGTAACTTCACTCTTATGCTTGATAAAAATTTGAACCTCTGCATGTACTCAACCTACTTCTTATTTCTCTAATTCAATTTATGTTGACTTCCCAAGTACTATAAAGCTTTATGATCAGTATATAACACAAACTCCTTAGGAATCAAATAATTTCTCATTCTTCAAGGCTTGAACAATAGAATAAAACTCTTGATCATACATAGAGTACTTCCTTTTAGCATCATTCAAATTTTCACTAAAGAAAGCAACAAGTTTACCTTCTTGACTCAATATAGCTCCTATTACACTACCACTAGCATCAAATTCAACTTGAAATACCTTATTAAAATAAAGTAAAGCCAATACAAGCAACTCAAAAATGTTTTGTTTCAAAGTCTCAAAACTATTATAAGCACCATGTGTCCACCTGAATTCATTTTTATCTCCTCTCATTATCTCACTCATAGCATTACAAATAGACCTAAATTTACTTATAAACTTCCTACAAAACTAGCCAAACTATGAATTGATCTTACCTCACCCACATTTCTAGGTGTAGGCCACTCCAAAATTGTGTTTAACTTCTCAAGATCCATCTTCAAACCATTAGATGAAATCACAAATTTTAAATATACAATCTCTTTTTGCAAAAAAGAACACCTTTTCAGATTAATTCTCAACTTCTCTTCTTTCAATCTATGCAATTCTTTTCTAACATGCTCAAGATGTTCTTCCTTAGTCTTATTAAATATCAAAATTTCATCCAAATAAACAATCAAAAATTTACCTAGGAATCTTTTCAAAACTTCATTCATTAACCTCATGAAAGCACTAGGTTCATTAGTCAAACCAAAAAGCATAACCAACCATTCATACAAACCATCATTTGTCTTCAAAGAAGTCTTCCATTCATCACCTTCTCTAATTCTAATCTAATGACAGCCACTCTTTAAATTAATCTTGGTAAAATACTTTACTCCACTTAAACAATCCATTATGCCATCCATCTTCGATATAGGAAACCTATATTTGATTGTGATCTAGTTCATAGCTCTGGAATGAGTACACATTCTCCATTCTCCATTCTCCTTAGGTGCCAATACAATAGGTACATCACATGCACTCAAACTTTCTTTGATCAAAGCTTTCTACAATAACTCATGGACTTGTCTATTAAGTTCTTCATTCTCTTTAGGTGTCAATCTATATAGTGCTTTATTCAAAAAAATAGCTCCAAGAATTAGATCCATATAATGACTTATACTTCTCATTGGAGGTAAACCATCAGATATGTCTTTTACAACAACATCCTTGTATTCATTTTAGCAAATTTTTAATTTCTTCTAGCACTTAGTCAGTGCTACCAGTTGTTACTCACTTACCAATGACTAGTACTCAATTGCAATTGGCATAACTTTGTCTCATCAGAATTATAGAAAAAAGGACTTGATTCTTCTTCATCTCATTTTCAAAATTGTTTCTATTAACTATGAAAATTCTCATAGTAGTACAATTAAGCTCATTTCAATTTTTAGTCAAAGGCAGCAATATTTGCTTCTTCACATTCACCCAAAGAGTATATCGATTCAATCTTCCATCATGTATAGCATATCTATCATATTGTCAAGGTCTACCCAATAAAATATGACAACAATCCATAGGCATAATATCACATCGAACTGCATCAAAGTAATGTCCAATATTGACCTTCACAATACATTGTTCACTTACCAATATCTTATGCTTATGTTTGATCCATTAAATATGGTAGGGTTTAGGATGCTTCAACCTTTGCAACTGCAACTTTGTAACTAGTTCTTTTGATGTTAGATTTGTATAACTTCCACTGTCAATGATTACCTTGCAAGATTTTCTAGCTATCTTACATCTAGTTTTGAAAAAAATTCTCCTTAGGATAGGTTCCTCATCACTTTCCTTATTACATAAGGTTCTTCTCACCATCAAATTTTTCCCAACTTTAGGTCGACTTGGTGAACCCTTAGTGTCTACTTGAATCAGAACATTTATGTTACCTTGCCTACTTTCAAAAGATCTACATTCAAAGGATCTATGCCCTTCTTTACCATATTTGAAACAATTACCCTGAAATCCACCTCTTGAATAAGAATTACCTCTTCCTCAGTAAGAACTAGTACCTTCTTGATAAGAACCACTACCTTTCCACTTGGTCTTTCCTTTTTCATCATTCTTCCATTCAGATTTTCCTTTAACTTGCACATAATTGCAGATCTTCCACCTTCTCCATAAGATCTACCTCTGCCTCTCTCAAATCTACCACATCTTCCTCTTTCTCTTTGTTCATGCTTCTTTATCAAGATCTCCCCAACTTTCAAGGTATATTGGTATGCTTCTTCCACACTTTCCAATTTCACAAAACTTATTTCATCTTTAATTTCAAATCTCAATCCATTTATGCACCTTGCAATTTTGTCAACATCATCATTCACATGTGAATAACTAATATCCAATCTATAGAATTCCAAAGTATACCCCTTCATAGTCATGTGTCTTTGTCTTATATTTTACATCTTTCTCAACAAGCTAACTTGGTAATCAGTAGGAAGGAATTTTTTCTTCACCGTGTTGACCATCTTCTCCTTTCCTCTCCTTTTTCTATTAGTTTACAAATGCTCCCACCATAGTGAGGCATGTCCTTTCAACCTAGTAACTACAATCTTCACCTTCCTATTATCAAGAGTATTTTCATACTCAAAGAGCTTCTACATATCAGAGATGCAATCTAACATAGCATTGGTATCTAATTTTCCATCATAAGGAAAAACTTCTACAATAGGATTTGAATATTTCCTAATTAATACTCTCAACAACCTTGTCTCATCTTAATCTTGTTCAAGTTTTGGATTAGGTTTTGTTGTTACTTCTTCATCATCACTTACATTAATGAGATGTGATCCTCTCGTCTGGGCTCTCTCCACAACATCTAATATGGCTGCAATTTGTCTCAATGTATCTAATATTGCATTATCAATATTTCCTCTACCTCAAACCATCTTTAAAAATTAGGTTCTTATAAGATTGTAACCCTTTGCAAGTCATAGGCCAAATCCTCAAATCTACTACCGCAAAAAAAAAAAAACTTAGGGTTCTATACAATCCAAATTTCACAAGGAAAAACTTCAAGCTTTAATACCTCCTAATGTAGGGAGAAAAGAATAACTAGGGCCAAGGGCACACCCAACTATTCAAGCCACCTGCACAAAGCCAACACAATAGAAATAACAATCAGAAAAACAACTCAGGAGATCTATTAACATGCCCAATTGTAAGGCCTTTTGGGTTACAACTATGTATCAACTCAATTACAATCTTGGATCATTGAACTTCACATTCTACTCCTACTCTCTATGTTATATATCCAAAGACTCTAACCAAGGTCTCTTAAATACATGCATGGCCACAAGTCAACCTATTGCAAATATAACAAAATATATTTTTATATTAAATTCTAGGCTAAGCCACAAGTGGACTCACAATAGATATCTTACAATAAATTAAATGCAAAGGTCTTCCTCAATAGTAAACTACACATAGACAACTCAACAAATAAAGGCTCCATGAAAATATTGACACTCAACATCCAAACAAATTGGACATCCACACAAACTCAACATTAATATGAACTCGGCAACCACACAAACTTGACAACCACACATACTCATTAACCAAATGAACTCGAAAATCACACAGACTCAACATCTTGGGGATGACTCAGCAACCAAAGAACACTTAGTAGAAACTATGAACTTGGCATCAAGTATTACTTTAGTAGAAACTATGAACTTGGCATCAACTAAATACTCGACAACCATAATGAACTCGATAGTGTAAGACATTGCAACTCAACAGAAATTGTATCACCTAATTTAGAATTGTAATATTGAATACTAATACTAACAAAATAACATACAAAACTAAAATAGTTAACACTTATGATAGGATGAGGTTATCACCAAAAGGGAAGGCAAACCAAGAATGGTAAGCTCCTTGAGTATAATCTATGATGACGTAGATATGTCCCTAATGGATAAGAGATGTATGCTCATAGTGTACTCAAGCTTCCAAATGAAGGGTTGTTTTATCAAGCCTAAAGATGGGTGAGGGTTTCAACAATGGAGGTGTGGATAGATCTTCCCATTATAATGGTGAAAAATGGTTGTGATGTAGTGGTCAATAGGACATTATAAGTGTTGGTACACATATAGACCCAGATTTTAAATTTTTAGTTTTAGGTCTTGAACCTCTTTGAGCTACATCGAACTTTGTTCAAAGTGGTTCAAAGTAGTTCAAAGTGTAGGCTCAAATGCATTTGATAGTTCAAAGCACTTCAAAGTGGTTCAAAGTGATTTAGTTTGCATAAAATGGATCAAGTCCAAAGTTCAAGTTTGGAAGTTCTAGCTTGTGAGGTTTTGGAATGCAGATTCAGAAGATTAGCAACTCGAAGTTGAAAACTGAATTCAAATTCAATTTCAAAATATAGTTTTTCAAATTTTCAATCTACAATTTTGAATTGCTTCGAACTAAGGTTCAAAGAAATTCGAAGTGGTTCACTGGTCCAAAGTTATTTGAAATGCAGATTTGTTAGTTTAGAAAAGTTTAGAATCCTATCTTAGTTCATAATTTAGGTTTGAATTCTATCAATGCAATAGTTTCAAGAAATTGGAGAAGTTTAGATCAAGAAGGAGATCTGGTCCAATGGTTTGAAGGTCAAAGGTTCAGAGTTCAATTCTTGTGTTATGAATTCAAGTGTTATTGCAAGGTTTGATATAATGATGTAGATCAAATTTAGTTATTCAAATTACAGATTTGCAAACTTGTGAGTCTAGTGATTCAACTCAGTAGTGTAAAGCATGATAGCATGCAAGATTCATATATAAGAATGTGAACATTGAGTTAGGAAACACAATGAAAATGCATCGGGCATTTGAAGGATGCAAAATCAAACACACCCCAAATGTTTTCATTTTCCATAACCCATGCATATTAGACATAAAATGTATGATAAAAGACTTGCATACATAGGTAGAAGAGTGATGTGATGAGCATCGGTATTCCATTTCAATTGTCTCATTCCTCACATTTCATTAATTGCAAATCAAATGTTTAGAAAGTTTCTAATGATCAATGGTTGGGAATTTCACTTCAGCAAATTGGATTTTCTGACATACATATAGACCCTCAAATAATGACCTATAACTTTTGACTCAAACATTATTTTCAAAATCACTTCAAAAAAAAAAATGGAAAACTAGAATTCTGATAACATATCCAAAATTCAGCAAGATCTAATGGTGGGATAATTAGTTATGCCTCTCATACCGTGACCTATTTTTGCTGACAGAGTTATTTTAAATCTGCTCAGCATCAAGAATATTTTTATATTGGAATAATGTAATAATTTGCCACTTGTCCAAGTCTCATTTCATATGTCAAATTATTCTTATAAAAATTTTACATCAATATTTTATAAGGTTATAAAAATATAAATGAGAAAACATAAGAAGAGAAAAGTGGGTAGTCAAATAAGAGCTACTAGAATCAGTTATGCAAATTGAAAATGCACATCAACTAGCTATTTATGAAGGTATTTTCAAACCACTGGGGGCTCCAATTTTTCATTTTTTGGTAGTAGGTTGTGTGCTACAATAGGAAGGCCATATACTTTTTCTTTTTGAAGACTTTGTGCTAAAAAGGAGAGGGTTTTTGCTTTGTTGTAGATTGTGTGCTACAAAGTAGACTTAGATTTAGATTGTAATGCAAGGAGAGAAGGAAAATATTCTTACAGATATTGATTTTTGTGTGTGTCAAATAGAAATACTATGTTGTTTTGTATTTTTAGAGAAGAAGGATTTTAATATATTAGAACTTTGAGCTTGCATGTTAGATTCTTGACTGATGATAATCTTTGAATTGCATTTGTTATTTCTAAATTTAGTTTGATACATGTGATTATTGTCATGCTTATCCATTGGACTTTGTGATTTAAGTTATTCATTTTTTTAGAAGGAACCATTCATCTTTCTTTCCTTTTCTTTTGTGATGTAAAATATGAATAAATGGACTTTGTTTCCTTTATTTATTCTTAGCTACTTATTTTTCACATCTATTTCATGTTTATAGATAGATGTTTGTAAATCCTTTTTGTGCTTTCTAATTAAAAGCATTCATATTTGTACTATAGTTGATTCATTACATATCCTATATGGGGAGCCATACCTAATAAAATTTAGAGGAAGGTTATCAATCCAATGATAACTTATCCAACTATTAGTGCTGATTTCATCTTCTTATTTGGGCATTTAGAGTTAATTTGTATGTATTTTCTTAGAAGACAATCAGTTTGCTAGTATATTTTTGGCAACTCCACTAGGGATTGAATGAAGATGAACATTTTTATTTTTTCCCTTGGTGTAATTTATTATCTCTATGTGCTGGAGATTTGTGACTCTATGTTACAAACTTGTTGAATCTTTGATTTTGGAGTTCTAGTGTGTTTTATGGTTGTGGTTGTAGCTCATCCATTGGGGGCTCAAATCAGACCATTTTCCTTGTCCTAGTATTCAACCTTACCTAATGGATCATGGGAATACCTCCCCAAGTTTCTTGGAGATAAAACAAAAGATCCAAATGACCACGTCAAAGTAGTTACAATCACTTGTGGGATTCTTGGTGTTCAAGAAGAGGATGGCTTTGTCAGATTGTTTGCTGGGAGCCTCATTGAAAATGCTATTGAATAGTTTCAAAACTTGCAGGATGGTTGTATCACTTGTTGGGATGACTTGAAGGTGAAGTTTATTGAAAGATTCAAGCTTGCAGTTGATGTTGGTAAGATGTTATCAAATTTCTTGCAAATTTGAATAAAGGAAGACGAATCTATAAGATATTTTATTGATAGATTTAATAGATGTGTTGGAAAAATTCCTCTTACATGCCAACTAACTAAAAATAATTAGGTATGCATTTTTTTTGCTACAATGGAAACTAAAATTAAATTCCAATTAAACTATCAAAATGTGCAAAATTTAAGAGATGCTAAAAAAGAAGCAATTAAGATAGATGGTGCTATGCTATTATGTGGACTGAAATGTAATAGTAGGAGCCATCCCCCCATTGAAAAAGTTCTTGGTGATGATAAGATTAATAAAAATCTACCAATGGCTTCTACATTTCAAGCATTTGATTCCTTTGCATTTGGAGTTTTTCCAACCATTGACATTGATCTAGTAAACTTGATCGATCAACAACATCAAGAAAAACCTCACGATGAAGAAATACAAGGCATCCCTCATCTTGATGAACAAGTAAAAATTGAGGATGATTCATCTTTTGATACCCAAGAAAGCAGCAAGAGTATAGTATACTTGCTTACAAAAGCCATGGAAGATTTCAGCAAGGAACTATGTTCAAAGAATGATAGCCCTTCAAAGTCTTCTCTTGTAAATGATTCTCAGTTATTTGAGGAAACTAAAGGAGGAATGGTTTGTAATTTCCAATAGGCTACAAATATACATGATGAAAATCATAAAAGTGTTGCTGAGGTAAAACATAGTTTCAACTTGGCACCTTTTATTTCTACAACTAATAATGTAGATATCTTCTTTGTTGATCTTAAAATTGATAAGTTAGAAGCCAGACCTCATATGTTCTATGAGAAAGATGATATAGAAAATCCATCTAAAGATGAAGAATGCTACAATGAGCTTTAGTTGTTCAGTATGGAATGTCATGTTGCCAAAATTTTGTACACTATGAGCTTGATTTTTTGCATTGAAGAGATCACTATAAGGTAGTGGTTTGGAGCTACTATATTAATGCATGGTTTGCTATTGTAAAAAGGCTCCTACTTCTCCCATTTGATAAATGGTTTCACGTGATTCTCTTCTTACTATTGATTTTTTGGTAGGTCTTGCTTCCATCCTTTGTATATATATTGTAAATATGTTTTTGGTGTGCATAGTGGTAGTTTGAATAATGTATAAGCTTTAGGCTAGCTGGTAGTTTAGGTGTTTGGTTAGTTGGCTTTGCCTTGCTCCCCTCCACCCTCCCTACAAGAAACTCCCAACTTCCTCTTCTTGGTGACTCTATTTGCCCAATGGATAAGGCACTTATCTTTTCCCAAATATTGTTGGAGTGCTCTATTTTTTCATTAAAAAAAATAGTCTCGCAGTCAGAGCCCCTATTGGTACACATAAGGACCCATATTTTAAATTTTTAGTTTCAAGTCTTGAACCTCTTTGAACTACCTTGAACTTGGTTCAAAGTGGTTCAAAGTAGTTCAAAGTGTAGGCTCAAATGCATTTGATAGTTCAATGCACTTCAAAGTGGTTTGAAGTGATTTAGTTTGCATAAAATGGTTCAAGTCTAAAGTTCAAGTTTGGAAGTTCTAGCATGTCAAGTTTTGGAATGCAGATTCAAAAGATTAGTAGCTTAAAGTTCAAAACATAGTTTAGATTTTTTTTTGAAATATAGTTTTTCAAATTTTCAATTTATGGTTTCCAACCTCTTTGAACTAAGGTTCAAAGCAATTCGAAGTGGTTCACTAGTTCAAAGTGGTTTGAAATGCAGATTTGTTAGTTCACAAAAGTTTAGAATTTTATCTTAGTTCATAATTTAGGTCCGGATTCTATTAGTTCAATAGTTTTAAGAAAGTGGAGAAGTGCATATCAGGATGGAGATCTGGTCTAGTGGTTTGAAGGTCAAAAGTTCAAAGATCAAGTCTTATGTTATGAATTCAAGTGTTATTGTAAGGATTGACATAATGTTGTGGATCAAATTTAGTGATTCAAATTGCAAATTTACAAACTTAGGAGTCCAATGATTCAATTTAGTAGTGGACATTCAGTTAGGAAACACAATGAAAAGGCATTGGGCATCTAAATGATGTAAAATCAAACACACACCAAATGTTTTCATTTTCCAATACCCATGCATATAAGACATAGAGTATGTTGGATAAAAGGCCTACATACATAGGTAGAAGAGTGATATGATGAGAATTGGTATTCCATTTCACTTGTCTCATTCCTCACCTCTCATTAATTGGAAATTAAATGTTCAACAAGGTTCTTAAGCTCTAATGATCAATGGCTGGGAATTTTACTTCAGCAAATTGGATTTTCTGACAGACATATAGACCCTCAAACAGTGACCTATAACTTTTGACTCAAACATTATTTTCAAAATTTCTTTAGTTAGAATGTGGAAAACTAGGATTATAATAACATATCAAAATTTTAGCAAGATCCAAAAGTGGGATAGTTAGTTATGCCTCCCATACTAAGTCCTATTTTTGGTAATAGAGTTATTTTAAATCCACCCAGCATCAAGAATATTTTTATATTGAATAATGTAATAATGTGCCACTTGTCCAAGTCTTATTTAATATGTCAAATTTTTCTTATAAATTTTTTACATCAATGTTTTATAAGGTATCAAAATTTAAATGAGAGAACATAAGAAGAGAAAAGTTGGTAGTCAAATAAGAGTTACATGATTCCAAGAATCAGTTATGCAAATTGAAAATACACATCAATTGGCTATTTATGAAGGTATTTTCAAACTATTGGGGGTTCCAATTTTTTATTTTTTGGCAGTAGGGTGTGTGCTACCACAGGAGGGCCAAAGACATTTTCTTTTTGAAGACTTTGTGCTAGAAGGGAGAGGGTTTTTTCTTTGTTGTAGATTGTGTGCTACAGAGTAGAGTTAGATTCAAATTATAATGTAGGGAGAGAAGGGAAATATTCTTCCAGATAGTGATTTTTGTGTGTACCAAATAGCAAAATTTGTGTTGTTTTTTAATTTTCAGAGAAGATGGATTTTAATATATTAGAACTTTGAGCCTGCATGTTAGATTCTTGACCGATGATAATCTTTGAATTGCATTGGTTATTTCTAAATTTAGTTTGATACATGTGATTATTGTCATGTTTATCCCTTGGACTTTGTGCTTTAAGTTATTCGATTGTTTGGAAGGAACCATTCATCTTTCTTTCCTTTTCTTTTGTAATGTAAAATTTGAATAAATGGACTTTGTGTCATTTATTTCTTCTTAGCTACTTATTTTCCACATCTATTTAGTGTTTATGGATTGATTTTTGTAAATTCTTTTTGTGCTTTTTGGTTAAAAGCATTCATATTTGGAGTATAGTTGATTCATTGCATATCCTATATAGGGAGCTATACTCGATAAAATTTAGAGGAATGTTATCAATCCAATGATAACTTATCCAACTATTAGTGCTCATTTAGTCTTCTTATTTGGGCATTTGGAGTTAATTCGTATGTATTTTCCTGGAAGACAATCTATTTACTAGCAGTAAGTTTGCATGAAAGTTGATGATGGATTTTGAAAAAAAAGGTCTTTATTTATATGCTAAGGGGTAGTGAGAAGGAGGGCCCGAGTGAAAAGATGGAAGAATGGTGAGGGAGGGCTAGGATACTTTGAAAGGGGAGTACATGGATTGTGCTTCTTCAAGGCTCTAACCTTGTGATAAGTGTCACAAGGGGATTGGGCGATCAAAATAGAGATTCAAGGGGAGTAATGAGGCAGTATTAGTGTGTAAGAGGGATGTTAGAGGCATTAATGGCATGTAAGAGAAATTAATGCTCTTGGATAGGGATGGAATAGGAAAATGGAGACTTGTTGACTTTGGCTTGGGTTAGCAAGTCTTAACCCTTGCTTAAAGTTGTGCACATGTTTAGGAGGGATATTAGACTTATCTTAGGAAGGGATTAGGAGGCAAGTGGCTTATCTTTAATGGAGTGGGTTAGTTAGGAGGCTAAGTGAGGTTAGTATGGGTAAATAGGTTGGATTAGGGGTAAAGATAGGGTTTAGGGATGTTTTAGGGGTTTGGATAATTTATTAAATGATTTATTTAATAAATTGGGGATGTGAGATTAAATAAAAAAGATTTGTGAATTTATTTAATTTAATAGAGAGATTTAATTGATAAATTTATTTTGGATTATCATTTGATTTTATCAATTGGACTATAGTTAATTCAATTAATTAATTAACTAGGGGATAATGATTAATTAATTAAATAATAAATATTTAATCTATAATGTTCTAGGATATGACTACATACAATTACCTAGTAGTGTAATTAGATTTAGGTGTCTACAAAAACAAGGAAAACTAAAAACATGTAGGATAGTAGTGCAACCCAAGATGCTCCTACATCAGTTACTATCAAATGAACTTTTTAGTAATGTAAGCATGAAACATAATAGATTCAATAACACATTTGACACAATGATTTTATGTGGAAACCCAACTTGGGAAAAACCACTAGTAACATGCTACCAATTCTCACTCTTCTGAAGTGATGCCCTATGAAAAGCTAACCCTATTAAAGGTTAAAATGCACACTATTAAATGTGACCTAGTTAAAGGATTTCAATCACCCTATTAGGAGTGAGCCTTGTTAGAGGACTTTAAATCATTTACTTAGAATGGCACCCAGTTAAATGATTTACAAATGACTATTAGATAAACCTTAATCCAAAGGATTTACCCTAGACTAGTACAATTATTAGAAAGTAACATTAAAGCTTAATTTGATAACAACTTACAACACACTTGTAGATTATAGATCTATGTTTCAATCCTCCATTATGCTTGTCTTCCACACACTTCATCTCTGATATCTTGTTCATCCTTCAAGCATCCATACCCTTAAGCCTTCTTGCTTTACTTGCTAATAGTAGTCTCTTCTCTTTGGTCACTAAATGAAGCAATAATCTAGACTCCTTATCTTCCTTAAGTTCTTACACATGACAACCTTTTCTTCTGACTAGCCATCTCTATAAAGAGAAAATTTAGATCTCTTGTCATTCATCCTCTATCATCCATTTTAGGGTTAGGTATGATTAGCTAGGATTCAATGAATCTACCCATGCTTTTATTTTATTCCATTTTAGAAACTTCTTCAATCCTCTTTGAATTTGACTCAAAATGGTTCATCTTGAATTTTGTATCACCAACTCATCAAGCTCATCTTGCACATGGTTTTCACAATCAAAGAAATCAAACTTGTCATCTCAAATTCATTGAATTCATGATCTTGTTCATAATGGTGACAATTGGTTATTATTTTTCTTCTAATTCTCAAGACATACTACATTGCTTGATATGCACTATTAAATCACTCAGCAAGAACTAAAGTTTACGGGTGCTCAACATCAACTAAACTTTACTTAGTTAACATTATATTACTTGCATACATTGGAATTTAACTTTTCTTGGCTCAAACTGATTTTCTACTTGGCTTGCACTAAATTTTCTTGACACCTAGTGTCAACTCGGTCAAGTTTAGTTGACCCAATTCTTCTCTCTTGGTCATCTAAAATTTGTTAGTGTATCCAAGCTTGCTTTAAATAATCTTTGGACTACTTTTCCATGTACAAAAAAATAGTTAAATGCAAATATAACCAATACCAAAAAATAGTAGATTGCATAAAAGAGAACAAAAGACACCAAGATTTAACATGGTTCACCCAAACACTGGGCTACATCCACCAAGAGCAAGTCCAATATTATTGTTATCTAGTGATCATAATATACAATCCCTTATAACTCAATACCATTTTAATAAGCTACAATATCACCATTACATTATGAAATCCCTAACCCTAGGTCTTTTTATTCTTGTTACGTACAAAATTAGGGCTATAATAAGTTATTCAATGAGAAAATAACAGCCAACACATTTTACAATACAAGGGCATTTTTTGGCTTTGAGAGCACTACCCACAAAAATACCCATGGGTGCACTTCACCAGGACCCTACATGGTTTCTACCCCTTGACCCTATCTTGGGGGTATTGCCTCCAAACCCCTGTGGAAATAAAATGGTGAGAAAACCACACCAAATAAACCTCTAAGTCTAATTAGGATCTGCATTAAAACAATCTCCCACATGGAGACTAATTAGACTCTACAATAATAACCTCCTACTTGGAAATTGGTCATAGCACTACTAAACCTCGAGTGCCCACTGGAATATCAAACCACCCTGGACTATGTTGTTCCTTTATTCTATTAAGTCTAAAAGACCAACCAAAGCTAAAGAGGTGTTTAGCTTCTCCCTTGTCACTACCTTTGTAAACATATCTCTTGGATTTTCATCTATATGTATCTTCTCCAGCTTTAATTATCCATCATCCAAAATTGACTGAATAAAATGATACCACAACTATATGTGTTTTGTCTTTGAATGCATAGCTAAATTCTTTACAAGATGAATAACACTCTAGCTATCTATAAATTAAAAATTATCCCTCTAAGCGTGTCCCAATTCTTCCAAGAAGAACTAAATCTATATCATCTCACTGGCTACCTCTATAGTAGATAAACCATTAACCTTCTATAATTGATAAACCCAACTAACTATTACCCCACAAATAGTAAATACATGACCTATAGTACTCTGCCAAGTATCAATATATCCTACCAAATCTGACTCAACATAGCCCTATAAATCATTAGTAGAGCCCCCAAAGTGTAAACACTTACTAGGTGTTCCTCTCAAATATTTGAGAATCTATTTAACTACATTCCAATGCTCAATTCCTAGATAAATCATATACTTGCTAACAACTCCCACTACATGTGTAATATCTGACCTAGTACATATGATAACATATATCAAGCTTCTATAGTTGAAGCATAAGGTACCATGGACATCTTGTCCTCCTCCTCTTGTGTCTTTGGACACATCTCCTTTGTCAACTTCAAATGACTTTTTAACATTATGCTAACAACTCTAGCATTCTCCAAACAAAAACATTGCAAAACCATCACAATATAATCATCCTGAGATAATGTTAATTTCTTGTTCTTTATATCTTAAAAAATCTTCATACCAAGGATTTTTTTTGCTACACCCAAATCTTTCAAAGAAAATGCATGTGCTAACTATTCCTTTAACCCCTTAATGTAATCCATGTTAGATCTAGCTACAAGCATATCATCAACATATAAACATAAAATAATGTAGTTGTTATCATCCAACCTCTTAAAATAGTAATAATGATCTGAGTGACACCTACTATATCCATGCTCATGCAAAACTTGCCAAATTTTAGATACCATTGTCAAGGTTGTTGCTTCAAGCCATATAAACTTTTCTTCAATCTACACACTAGGTTCTCCTTACATTTGACCTCAAATGCCTATGGCTATGCCATATATATCTTTTCATCCAAATAACCATGAATAAAGTTTTTTTTTTAAATCAAGCTATTCCAAATGCAAATACTCAATAGCCTTAATACTTAAAATAGTGCAAATAGAAATCATTTTAACAAGAGAAAATATCTCATCAAAATCAATGCCCTTTTTTCTGCAAATCATTTTACCACTACCTTGGCTTTAAATATTTACTTACCTCCATCCTCTTCTTTTAACCTATAAACCCATTTATTCTGTAAAGCCCTTTTACCTATAGGAAACTTGCATAAATCTCATATCTTATTTTTTAGCAAAGAGCCTATTTCATCTTTCATTGCACACCCCCACTGAATCTTTGTATCCACCTACACAACTGCAACATAGGATTTAGGTTCACTAGCATCTGTTAGTAACATAGAGTACAAAGAAGGAGAAAATCTTTTTAGAGGTCTATTTAGCTTTTTTGACCATCTAACATTCACTAGTGTGTGTGGTATTTGTTGTTGCAGTTGTTACACATCATGTTGAATTGATGAAACAACATCTTTTGGAGTATTATCCAACACTATATAATCATCTTCTTTCTTCTCATGTTGCTACAATAGATCTTTGTACAACACTTTCTCATTGAATATAACATCCCTGCTTCTTAAAATTTTACATTTTTCAAAATCTCAAAGCCTATAACTAAATTCATTAATTCCATATCCAATAAATAAACATTTCTTTGACTTATCTTCTAGCATGGTTCTATTTTCAAAACCTGTATGAGAAAATGCTTCACAACCAAAGGTTTTAAGAAAAGTATAACTCACCTTCTTACTAACCCATGCTTCCTCTAGAATACCATAGTCCAAAGGAGTAGAGGGACCTCTATTAATCAAATGTATAGTAGTATTTATAGTATCTTCCCACATGTTTAAGGGAAACCCTACATGAAACCTCATGCTTCTTGCACGCTTCATTATAGTCCTATTCATGTTTTTAGCCACACCATTTTTCTATGGAGTTCTTGGAATAGTTTTCTATCTATGAATACCATTAGTGGAGAAATAATATTCAAATGCATCACTACAATACTCACCACCATTATTAGATCTAAGACATTTTAACTTCATACCAGTATCATTTTCAACCAAGCATTTTCATTTCTTAAAAGTTTGAAATACATTCAATTTTTTGTCTAAGAAAATAAACCCATACTATTCTAGTTGAATCATTGATAAATGTAACATAATAATGAGAGCTACCAAGGGAAGATACTTGAGCTGGTCCTCATATATCTATATATCTAAGCTCTAATAATTTCTTACTCATATGCCCAATTCTATGGTTCCATAACTCTATATTGAAATCTATAGCAGTCATTTGTTCTCTCTACTCAATTCTAGCAACTATTTCTAAATATTCATTTTTCATTGAAACAATCAAAGTAGAAAGAACAATATGAACTGTAGAAATATTTAAGGTGTTTACTTTCACACCTTTTTCTACTATAAGGGAACCTTTTTAAACATTCCTCATTAAGGTAACTACACAACCCTCATCACTAAGTTGTTCTACTGAAATTAAATTCCTACTCAACCTTGGAACATGTCTTACCTCATGTAGTAGCCAATGATTCCGATTATGCAACTTAATCTTAACTTTTCCCTTTACAAAAATGTGATAGGGGTCATTTTCCCCCAAATAAAAAAGCCCACAATCCCCTTGGACATAATCAATAAAATAACCTCTATGAGGTGTAGCATGAAATGAAACACCATAATCTAAAACCCAAGCAAAGCATCCTCTTTGAATTTGTTACTTACCACATTTGCATCATTGTTCCCTTCTAGTTTACTTCCTTCATTATTAATTCAAGTCCAACAATCTTTCTTCTTATGCCTTAGTTTCCCACACTGCCAACAATCTCTCAGTCCTCTGGATTGAGACCTCTTCCCCTTTGACTTTCCTCAAGATTTCCCATGATTTCTAAAATTATTTTCTCTCATAGTTATTCTACTTCTTCTTTATGCATTCAAAGTACTTCGTAATGTAGATCCACCTAAGGTTCTCCTACGAGTTTTCTCACTCAAAACAACATTGATAACATCATCGAATTATAGGATATTAGATCTAGAAATAGAATTACTCATAGCCATTACCAAGCCATTTCATCTTTTTGGAAAATAACACAAAATCAAGTGAGCTCTAATTTCTTCATCAAAATCAATACCCACAAAAGAAAACTAACTAGTAATAGTATTAAACTAATTTTAATGATTTGCAACAAATCCACCTTTTGTCATCTTCATATTAAATGCACATTTCATGAGAAATGCCTCATTTGAAGTGGAGGGATATTCATACAATTTTGCTAGGGTTTGCATCAACTCTTATGTCATCTTTTCTTTTGTAATGTTAAATGTTACTGATGGTGTCAAGCATAATCAAATTCTTCAAAGCTCCTTTCTCTCTAAAATCTCTAGATCCTCATCTGACATAGTTCCTTGTTTCTTGGATCTTTCTTCCAATGGCTTCCATAAATCCTTCTAATAAAGATAGTCCTCCATTTGCATCTTCCATAACTAATAGTTCTTCTCATTAAACTTCTCCACCTTTAGCTTACCCTCATCTACAATTGATCCCACTCAATTGTGAAACTCCCACTCAACCATGAGACCTTCCTACAAAGGATCACTAAAAAATAAAATGATGATGGTATGGGTAAAATAAATAAAAATATGATGACATTCTAAGCTAGATGAAAACCGTCTAGCTCTAATATCACTTCTTAGGATTGACCTCAGATATAAATAATAGTTACATGCAAATATAGCTAGTACCAAAAAAGAATAGATCACATAAAAGAGAATACAACACACTAGGATTTAATATGTTTCATGTAAACCCTGGGCTACATCCACCACCAAGGGGTCCAATATTATCATTATCTAGTGAATACAATCTGTAATCCCTTAATAAGCTACAATATATCCCTTACATTATGAAATTCCTAACCCTAGGCATTTTTATACAAGCTTTGGTTGCTTATAAAATTAGGGCTATAATAAGTTGTAGGTGCAATTTCAGTACACAATTTTTAAAACTTTTAAAGTTGCCACCCATAAAAAAAATTTTAAAATTGTTCTCAGTGTGTTTAACAAAATTTCTATGAAGGATTGAATTATTTCTGAGCCTAGATATGTAAATGTGGAAGCAAATAGAAGTCAAAATTCATTTTTCCACCATGGAGAAGCACTTTTCTAATTTTTCGCAATGGAGAAGTCAACTTGGGATTTTCCACCAAAGGAAAAATGAAGTGTAGTGGAAAACTCATTTTCCACTGCGACTTTCACAGTCATTTTCTAATTTTTCGCATTGGAGAAGTCAAAATTCATTTTTTCGCCATGGAGAAGCACTTTTCTAATTTTCTGCAATGGAGAAGTCAACTTGGGATTTTCCACCAAAGGAAAAATGAAGTGTAGTGGAAAACACATTTTCCACTGTGCCTTTTGCAGTCATTTTCTAATTTTCCATGGAGAAGCACTTTTCTAATTTTTTGCAATGGAGAAGTCAACTTGGGATTTTCCACCAAAGGAAAAATGAAGTGTAGTGGAAAATTCATTCTCCATTGCACCTTTCACAGTCATTTTCTAATTTTCCATGGAGAAGCACTTTTTGAATTTTTCACAATGGAGTAGTCAACTTGGGATTTTCCACCAAAGGAAAAATGAAGTGTAGTGGAAAACTCATTTTTCACTGCGACTTTCACAGTCATTTTCAAATATTCCATTGAAGAAGCAAATATTTTATTTTCCAGCAAAAAGAAAAATACATAGTGGAAAATTCATTTTTCACTACAACTTTCGCAGGCAAAGTCCAATTTTTCACATGAAGAGAGAAAAGGCAAATCTCAATCCACAATGAAGGTATACGGGGTCTAGCATCAAGATCACTCCAAAAAAATAATTTGTGAATCAATCTACATCAAAATTGTGCCCACTACATGGAAATGGAAAATTCATTTTCCATTGCAACTTTCGCAGTCAAAGTTCAATTTTTCACCAAGGGAAAAGACAAAAGTTAGATTTCTGCTATTAGAATTCCAGAGAATCTTTCCCAAATTTTAGCAGACAATTCACATTGTAAGCATTGAAGATAACATTGTTGCAGATTGAAGACATGGATTATAAAGCATTGAAAGAACAATGGCTGAAAATTTTATTTTATTAATTCTGATTTTGTAGCACTCATATAGAGCAGAATTCAGAAATTCATATCTTTTTACTCATTGATTATTTTTCTGATCGCTCCAGTCAGGATGAAGATAACTAGGTTTGGAAGAACATATCCAAAAATGAGCTCAATCCAACAGTGGAATAAAAAGATATGCCCCACGAAAAATGGCTCATTTTTACCTGGCAGAACTATTTATTTTGCTATCCACTCAATGAAGGAAAGATTTTGATATTGATTTAACATATTTAAATGTCAATTGTTAACACATAATGTAAATATGTTAATATCTATCATTATTAACTTTAAAATTTAATAAGCATATCAGTTTTCAAAAGGAAAAATATGAGAAGTCGAAGAGACAAGATCAGTTACAAAACTAAAAAGTCACTGGAAGAAACCAAACAGTTGCTGGAAAATGTATTTATTGTAAAACCTTTTCCATTGAGAGGGGCTTCTTTTCTGCAAGAGTAGGTATTTCTAGAGTAGAGGGAAGACAATAGTTTATTTTGTGCATTTCATTTCATGCATTTATTTATGTAATAGATTTGGCCAAAGTTGCAGGCAAATAAAAATCAGAGCATTGTATTTGTTGTGTTCAAAACAAAGAAGAGTTTTGCTTCAAATCAGAGAATTTGAGTATTATTTTCTGAATATATTCAATCAGAGTATTGTTGTGTTTAGTTTTGGACATTATCTTCCATCTTGCGTCAAATAATGAATGTGTTGTAGATCAGAGTATTTGCACGTATTCCTATTGCATAAATCTGAATATTAAATTTTCATTTCTTCATTCCATTCACATAATTTTTATCTATATTGCATTGCCGATATCAAGAAGTCATAGGAGTTGTGGATTCTTGGCATTGGCTAGATTTAGGAGTTAAAATCTGCCTGAGTTAGTTCTGTCTAGGGCTGGCTTGGTTTTCCTCTTCTGTTCTCAGGTTAAGAACGTACCCAATTAGTTTAGTAACAAACAAATTCATTGAATATCATTGACAAGGGAGTTGTACCTTTCAATTCAGAGGAAATCTATCAATCTCATGATAGATTATCCAACTGTTGGTATCAAATTGTTTCTCACAGGTTCGGGCATGTAAGAGTTACATTAGAAAGAACAATTTGTTTACCAACAGATTTTTGGTGACTCTGCTGGAGAAGCGAAAAAGAAGATTAGTGCTGAAGTTTTACTTCCTCAATTTATATTATCTACTTGAGATTGGCAACTCTATTTTGATTCTCATCATTTCTGGTTGAAGAGTCCAGTGCTTTCATTTTTAGAATTATTATTATCTCTACTTGTAGGAGATTGGTGACTCTGTTATTAAAAGACCATGCCCATTAAAGTTGTGAAAGGAAGAAGGCCAGATCCTTCTTTGATTGAACTTTATCAAACTCAAGATCCAATCTTGCGTGATCTTTTTGATGCTTTTACAGAAAGCATTACCCATGGAAGAAAAATGAATTTGAGCATTGAAGAAGATCATGCACTAGTCCTTTTATGGAAAAGTGTTTGTGCCAGGTATCACAAATTAAAGGAGCTAGAAATAAAATCAAAGTTATTGCAGCATTGTAGAGAAAGGGCGTTGTACCTAAGAAAAGAATTGAAGGTAGATAATGATGAGATTGCAGAAGTTCCGCACCATCACATCTCCTATAATTTTTAGGTCCTGAGTGAACAAGAGGTTCAACCAAGAAAGAAAACCAAAAGAAAACCCACATTCAAAGAGATAGAAGCTGAAAGTGATTTCAATTTACAATTTCTTTGGACTGCGTTTAAACAAAGCATTGTTGAAGCTGAAAAGAAGAGATTAAGTCTCTATGAAGATCATCAATCCACTCTATTGTTAAGGTGTGTATACCAGCAGTAATTTAATGTCCAAGATCAAAGAAAGGGGAGTTATGTTTCAGCAAAAGTGCTTGAAGAAAAACCAGTAAATCAAGAACCAATGTCAGTTAATTGTTTAGTTCTTGGAGAACAAAAAATACCCCAACTTCCAAAGGCACAAATTTCAATGGGCAAAGACACTCTTGATAGCAAATGGGAAATGGTAAGTGAAATAGAAAATGAGGATTTGCCTATGGTTTCTTGTGTTCCTAAGGCTACAAGTTTCAGATTTGATGAAAATGATGATCATCTTTTACATAAAGTTTTTTTTGAAAATCATCCTTTGGTTTGTAAGCAAGTGGAATATGAGACTTTTAAGTTTGAAGAAGATATTTCTAAAAGTGATTTTAAACTTACACAAGTTGATGATGATTCTATGTTGGAATCATTTTATTTCAAAGATAATACAACTCTGAGTTTTTTTGAAGAAATCTGTGTTGACAAAAAAGGCTGGAGCATGTGTAAATAATCATTTTACCAAATCTGAAAATATGATTGAAGAAATGGTTGCAAGAACAAAGTTTGAGTAGAGATTCTATTTGACTGACAAAGTGTTGCAACATCATGGGAAGGACAAAGAACCAAATTATATTTTTATTTTCCATGAAATAGAAGCTAATCGAGTCTTGGTGCCTGCCAAATGTAAGTCTTCTTCTACAACCGATTCAAGTATTGAAGTTTTGAATTTGGATAGGGAGTTTTCAGATTTGATAGCTACTAGAAAGGATGAAGTTACTTCAATCTAGATTGATCCTATGTGTGATGAAGAATCATTTTATTTCAGCATGGATTTGAAATCTAAAAGTTCTATTCAAATCGACTGTGATAAATGTGCATATGATGAAACATCATTTTCAGAACCGTTTGAGTATCCTAAATTTTTCAATATTGTTTCGGATGTTGGAATCTCTATTAGAAATGATGTTGTAGAAAGAGATGAAGGTGAGTGTGTTCCCGTACCAGATTCAAAATCTTTATACCTTTCTTCCTCACAAAAAATGATTAATGGTGCAAGAAGTAATGTGCAGGCAGGCACAGATGAATCAAAAATATATGATGAAGGATGGTTGTTTGGAAGGGATTTTTGGGCCACATATTTTCAGCGTACCTCTGGATTCAGTTTTGATTATGATGAAGTTGCCAAGGGGAAATGTTTTTTGTTTAACATGCTGGAGCATAATTTTATTTTCCAGAAAGGTTCATACTTCTCCCTTCCAGTTAATGGCCATGTGTGAGCTTCTTCCTGCTTGCTCTCTTTTTTGGTGAGGTCTCCTCATCTGTATTTGTAAATAAGCTTTTCTTTCCACAATTTTGGTGTGCGTAGCTTAATGTTCCCTCATTTCTAAGTTTTGATTTTGCCTTACTCCCCTCCGCCCTCTCGGCAAGCAATTCTTTGATGGCCTTCTTTGTGCTTAGAATCTCTAACCCAATGGATAGGCACTTGTCTTTTGCTAGAGATTCTGGATTCTTTATGCACTTTGCAACACATAATCCCCATTCAGAGCCAGCTGTAGGTGCACTTTCAGTACACAATTTTTAAAACTTTTAAAGTTGCCACCCATAAAGAATTTCTTAAAATCAGTGTGCTTAACAAAATTTCTATGAAGGATTGAATTATTTCTGAGTCCAGATATGCAAATGTGGAAGCAAATAGAAGTCAAAATTTATTTTTCCACCATGGAGAAGTACTTTTCTAATTTTTCGCAATGGAGAAGTCATCTTGGGATTTTCCACCAAAGGAAAAATGAAGTGTAGTGGAAAACTCATTTTTCACTGCGACTTTCGCAGTCATTTTCTAATTTTTCACAATGGAGAAGTCAAAATTCATTTTTCCACCATGGAGAAGCACTTTTCTAATTTTTCGCAATGAAGAAGTCAACTTGGGATTTTCCACCAAAGGAAAAATGAAGTGTAGTGGAAAACTCATTTCCCACTGTGCCTTTCACAGTCATTTTCTAATTTTCCATGGAGAAGCACTTTTCTAATTTTTCGCAATGGAGAAGTCAACTTGGGATTTTCCACCAAAGGAAAAATGAAGTCTAGTGAAAAATTCATTTTCCACTATGCCTTTCGTAGTCATTTTCTAATTTTCCATGGAGAAGCACTTTTTGAATTTTTCACAATGGAGTAGTCAACTTGGGATTTTCCACCAAAGCAAAAATGAAGTGTAGTGGAAAACTCATTTTTCACTATGACTTTCACAGTCATTTTCAAATTTTCCATTGAAGAAGCAAATATTTCATTTTCTAGCAAAAGGAAAAATACATAGCGGAAAATTCATTTTTCACTATGACTTTCGTAGGCAAAGTCCAATTTTCCACATGAAGAGAGAAAAGGCAAATCTCAATCCATAGTGAAGGTATATGGGGTTTAGCATCAAGATCACTCCAAAAAAAAATTTTTTGAATCAATCTACATCAAAATTGTGCCCACTACATGAAAATTGAAAATTCATTTTCCACTGCGACTTTTGCAGTCAAAGTTCAATTTTCCACCAAGGGAGAAGACAAAAGTCAAATTTCCGCTATAAGAATTCCAGAGAATCTCTCCCAAATTTTAGCAGAGAATTAACATTGTAAGCATGGAAGATAACATTGTTGCAAATTGAAGACATGGATTATAGAGCATTGAAAGAACAATGGCTGGAAATTTTATTTTATTAATTCTGATTTTGTGGCACTCATATAGAGCTGAATTCAGAAATTCATATCTTTTTACTCATTGAATATTTTTCCGATCGCTCCGGTCAGGATGAAGATAACTAGGTTTGGAAGAAAATATCCAAAACTGAGCTCAATCCAATGGTGGAATAAAAAGATATGCCCCACGAAAAATGGCTCATTTTTACCTGGCAGAACTATTTATTTTGCTTTCCACTCAATGAAGGAAAAATTTTGATATTGATTTAACATATTTAAATGTCAATTGTTAACATATAATTTAAATATGTTAATATCTATCATTATTAACTTTAAAATTTAATAAGCATATCAGTTTTCAAAAGGAAAGATATGAGAAGTTGAAGAGACAAGATCAGTTACAGAACTAAAAAGTCACTGGAAGAAACCAAATTGTTGTTGAAAAATGTATTTATTGTAAAACCTTTTCCATTGAGAGGGGCTTCTTTTCTGCAAGAGTAGGTATTGCTAGAGTAGAGGGAAGACAGTAGTTTATTTTATGCATTTCATTTCATGCATTGATTTCTATAATATATTTGGCCAGAGTTGCAGGAAAATAAAAATCAGAGCATTGTATTTGTTGTGTTCAAAACAAAGAAGAGTTTTGCTTCAAATCAGAGAATTTGAGAATTATTTTTTGAATATATTCAATCAGAGTATTGCTGTGTTCAGTTTTGGACATTATCTTGCATCTTGCATCAAATAATGAATGTGTTGTAGATCAGAGTATTTGCACGTATTCCTATTGCATAAATTTGAATATTAAATCTTCATTTCTTCATTCCATTCACATAATTTTCATCTATATTGCATTACCGATATCAAGAAGTCATAGGAGTTGTGGATTCTTGGCATTGGCTAGATTTAGGAGTTAAAATCTATCTGAGTTAGTTCTGTCTAGGGTTGGCTTGGTTTTCCTCTTCTATTCTCAGGTTAAGAACATACCCAATTAGTTTAGGAACAAACAAATTCATTGAATATCATTGATAAGAGAGTTGTACCTTTCAATTCAGAGGAAATCTATCAATCTCATGATAGATTATCCAACTGTTGGTATCAAATTGTTTCTCACAAGTTCGGGCATGTAAGAGTTACATTAGAAAGAAAAATCTATTTACCAATAGTTGTCCAATGGAAAAAAAAGCTTATGCCTTTTACAAAATAAGTCATCTATGGGAGCACTCCCACAGGACCCCGTAGGACCACTGCCCCTTGACCCCATCTTCAGGGTGCTGCCCCAAAATCGTCATATAATTAATATGTGGAGAAAACCACACTAAATAAACCTCTGAGTCTAATTAGACTTCACATCACAATAAGCTTATTTGTGTAGTCCACTAGGATTGATCTTTGTACCAATATGTTGAGCAGATAGCTTCTAATGCTAAGGTGTTTATAAAATGTCTCGTTCACAACACTCCTCCTTCACTTGATAATAGGACACCTTGTCAGAGATAAATAAAATACCTCATGGCCACAAGAGTAGCTTAAGTATTCCTACTTATTGTTTTCCTCATGGCCACAATTCCACAATTACTTCCACTAAACAAAGACAAGTGTTACACCCCCCCAAGGTATTGTCCTTTGTCAAGGAGTTTGTCATTATAGTGGGTTGGGTTAGCTAGATTGTGCTCATTCCTAGTTTAGGTCATTCCAACTAGTATGTTTTGACTAAGAAGATTCCCTCTAAAGGAGATATATCACTACAAGATACAAAAAATGGATCCATGCCAAATAGGTCAAGATTTCTTATTCACCCAAATGGAAAAGAGAATACTCTCCTATTTTGATATAGGGAGGGGTGAAATAACTAGGGCCAAAGGAACACCTAGCTATCCAAACTACTAGAAAGAGAAAAAATAGTGGAAAACAACACAATAACAATAAATACAGGAGATAGAGGAGAAAATCTTTTTATAGATTCCATTGGACTAATCGCCAATGTTATCCTTCAAGATTCATGAAATGAATTAATTGCCTCCTATGTTCTATAAGTCTAGTGGCTATTTTGGGCATTAATAGGTTGATATTTTTGTGCAACAACAACCCTAGCATGTGACAAGTGGTATCAGAGCTTGGTCACAAGTTTTAATCTCCTCGAGTAATGTTGAGGGGGGATTGTTGGACTAACCACCAATGTTCCCCTTTAAGATTCATGACATGGTTTAACCACCTCCTATGTTCTATAAGTCTAGTGGTTTTATCAGACATTAACAAGTCAATCTTTTGGTGCAATAATAACCCTAGCTTGTAACAAGTTCATCAAACTATTATATACATGCCTAGGTGTAAGGCCTTCTAGGTTATGGCCAACATTACAATTCAACTTTGATCCATAATGATAAAATTCACATCCCCTCGCTTCTTCTCTTTTTATGTTACTTCATTTCCTTAAGACTCTACCCAAAACCTTATTAAATACATGCACGAACACAAGTTGGCCTCTTGTAAATAACAAAAAATAAACCCTTACATTAAATGCCAAAGAAGCCATGAGTTGAATCTCCACAAATATCTAATAAAAAATTAAATGCAAAGGTTGGTTCCAACTACAACATGTACACATTCAACTTGAAAACTAAATGACTAAACAAATGTTGCAACTTAGAAAACTCGACAACACTCAACAACCAAAGGAACTTGGCAACACTCAAAAACCAAAGGAACTCGATAACACTTAGCAACCAAAGGAACTCAACAACACTTGGCAACCAAAGTAACTCAACAATACTCAACAACCAAAGGAACTTAGAAATCCTTGACAAGCAAAGAATAATTCAGCAAAAATTAAGAAGTCATCAATGTAAGACATTGAAATTGATATCAACTAAGACACCTAAAAAATATGTAGGATAGCAATGCAACCCAGGATGCTCTTGCATCAGATAGTCAGGGTTGAAAGAAACTATCCTCTTGAATCATTAAGATGCCACAACCTAAGTTGAATCCAAATTAGATTAGGAAATCCATGTAGCATCTTCAATAGGTCTATTCTCCCACTTTACCAAATACTAATAGTAATATTTTCCTTGTGCTCTTACCAACTTTCTTATCCAATATCTGTTGAACTTCTTCAATATTCTTCTTAGGATGATTATCTGGTACAACAACTTCATCATCTAACTCATGATATTTGTACAAATTAAAAAATTTGAATATAGGAGTATATCATCTTAAAATGGAAGAACTTCCATCCTGGTAGGTTTAACACCCACTTTTAGTATATTTATCATGATATATTTGCATTTAGGATGGATTTTTCACTTGATTCCTTCGTTCTAGGTGAAATTAGGGTTAGGTTCTCAAAGATTCTCTTTAATTTCACTACTTTATAGATATATTTTCTAGTTAGGACATAGGAATAGGTCCTCCTAGTCTTCATCATATTCATTATAGGATTTTGTACCTATTTTTAACATTTAGTATTATTTTGATACCATTTCTAAGTTTTCTAGTATCCTTGGGACTTTTTTCTTTATGCACTGGTTAGGTTTTAACTTCTAGGTAGGGTCAAGGTTGACCCCAACCTATGGTAGGGTCAAGGTTGTCCCTAACCTAGATTAGGGTCAAGGTTTTCCTTGACTTTCTTCTGGATTTGTTCTCCTTTTCATATTTTGGTTCTAGAGTGTCTCAAAATAAATGTCGAGCTTTTAGATTTGAATGTGGAAGGGGTTTACTTTGAGATTCATTTAATTTTTTCCCCTCCTTGGTTATTTTTATTGGACCATACTTCAAAGTGAAATTTGAATTATGGGTCCTCACATTACTCTAAGAGCCTCCCTTGAAATATATATATAAAGATTCTCATTTGCATCTAACAAGGAGAGAACTAGAAGGGCAACTAGAATCAAGAGACAATGCTATGAAGATGCAAGATTGAAAGAGAATGATATAGAAGATCAAGCTATTGTGGATATCAAGCATTTTTATACCATTGTGAATATCTATTTGGAGCAAAAGAGATCCAATCTTCCTTGATCTACCATTATCAATATCCAAGCATTCAAAGAAACAATCATGGGATAGCAATTACAAATTATGAGTTTGGTAGGAGTACTTTAGCCTTGGGAGCTTGGTATTCTTTATTATTTTTTTCAAGTCTATGCATTTATTTCTCATACATATTCATGCTAGGGTTTCAATCTAGTATATTATATATTGGCATTATACATTCATTATACACACACATTCTATTATATTTGGCTATTTATGGATGTGGAAATCACCAAAATAGGGGTTTGAGGCAAAACCCTATATAGCCACCAAAGAAATTATTCTCAAATATATGCAAGTGATGTTTAAAATATTGAAGTATAGATTTGCATACCCTTTTCAGCAAACTTTTGAGATTTGCAAACATAATTTTCATCGAAGCACTATAAGTCAAGGTCAACTTTTTGGGGCACAATTGTGCCCTGAGGGAAGATTGTGTCCTACCAAATAGGTCAAGGTTGACCTACCCTCAGAAGGATAAACTTAATTGGGTTTTCTTAGTCTTGACATTTCTAGTACGGAATAGGTTGCAGATTTTCCAGAAACTATGCATAGGCATTAGAAAATAGGTATTTCCAGATTGGTTCTATTTTGATATATATATCTTATCTTGTTTAATTTCAAGAATTTCCAGTACTTAGTCCATATCAACTGTAAAACAATAAATGAATAGTGGCAAATGCTTTAGACATTGTTAGAGATCCATTTTTACCCTATTCATTTTGGTGAACTTGCAATAGACAACTCTTTCTTTTTGGTATTAGATTTCATTTTGTGTTAGATCTTTCATGTTAATTAGATTTATTTCATTTATATGTTTCAAAAATACAAAAGATTTGCAAAATTTATTTAAAAATACAAAAACATTTACATTTTTACGCTTTCCATATTTCAATATGTATGATGCTAGTTAGGAATACTTTGATGAGGTTTTTATTATAAAAGAGGATAGATTCCCTAATGAGGTACATGGTAGTGGGGATGAAAATGGTCTAGATAAGATCTCCATTGATCCTATTCCTATTTCACTCTCCTCCACAACCTCTCCAATTCATCTTTACCATAGGGTGTATGCATGGTTACCTTTATGTTCGACTATATGAAACATTGATAAAACTAATCTGATATATTCTACACCTTTGATGAAAGTAAAAGTATGTACTTGACTGATAATTAAGGGTAAACCTAGAGATCCTTTGGATATCTTCGATAAAATTTACTTTATTAGACATGCTTATCGGATACAGAATAACCTAGATCCTTCTGTTCTAGTTTCTTTATTGTCTTCTCAACCTATTCTTCCTCAAGCTCCTAAGTTTTCTTTTACCTTTAAGGAATATAACTTAGTCGATAAATTTCATGTTACTTCTACTAATATATCTTTATGGGAGTTACTTAGAACTTCTCTGACATATTATGAGGCATTGCAAAAATATTTATCTTCTCTTCTTGCTTTGCCCCCTAATCAAGGCAACATTCATTCTATTTTGGATTGCATCCATGCTATGCCTTTTGTACCTCCAATTGTATTTTTTGATAATGATTTACCTTCTCTAAAAGTGTAGAATTAATATGATTCTCTTATGGTTTTTGTTTCTATTAATTATAGTATCATTCAAAGAAATTTTTTTGGTAATGGATATAGGCTTAATGCTTGTAGCATGGAGATGCTTAAAGCAATTAAGGTTGATCTTACTACTATTCAACTTGATAATGTCCCTATATGTGGATTTGATAATATTGCAAAAAGAATTTTGGGAATTATAACCTTAGTTATCAAAGTCAGTCTGATCATCCTGAATATGCCTATTCATCTTATGCCTAGACTTCTTAATTATAATCTTATGTTAGGAAGACCTTGATTACATACTATGCATGCAATTTCTGCTACTCTTCATAGAAAGGTTCAATTTAGCTATAACAACTTGATGTATGCATTACATGTGGATGATGCACAAAATCCTTGCCTATATGAAGAATATGTTAAAATCTCTAAGCCCGTTCAACCAAGTAAAGAGATTGAAAAACAAGCTAAGATAAAACAACCTAAGATTCAATAGTCGAAAGGTTCATCCTCTTCTTTGACTGAGGATGATTAGGGGATGTTGGATTTTAATCCTACTTTCATTGGAGAATATAAGCTCCCTAATTTGGAATTATTGAAGCAACAAATTGAATTTTAGAAACAAGTTTTTATTCCTTCTCCACTTTCTTAGGAACTAAAAAGTAATTTTTTTTCAACTTCAATACAATAAATGATAAAACTTTATTGCTCTAATGTTGTGTTGTATGTTGCTCCTTGGACTCCTTCTGAAATGGCTGATTGGTATGGTTATGGTTATCATTTTCTTAAGAAATAAAGATTTCATGGGAAAGGATGTACTAAACATGAGCTAGGTATACAAGTACCTTTGGATAATGAAATTTATGATCATATGTATGGATTATAGTTTAATCTGTATAAAAAACCATCCACTTCTCCTCTTAATGATAATCATACATGTGGTGGTAACTTAAAATTAGTTAACCCATTGCTTATTAACATGAATCAATCACCTACTTGGGATATTTTTCCCATGGATTAAACTTTAATGAATTTAAAGGGGTTTATGAAGATTTACCTAAATTCCATCACAAATGAAGGAACCCTTTTTGTTTAAATACATATGCTTATTTTGGAGAACATGATAATTAGGATATTCTTCTTTTATGGGTGGATCCTCTAATACAAAATGATTTGTTAATAACTGAGATTGTTGATATTCAAATGGATGAGAATAATCCTAAGAAGATAATAAAGATTGAGAAATATTTAAATTAGGATGAGCATGATCAATTGGGTTCCCTATTACTTGAATTTAAGGATATTTTTTCTTGGACATATTCAAATATGTCGAGTATTGATTGTAAAATTGTTACTCATAATATTGTTTTAAAACCAAATATGAAACTTGTAATGCAAAAAATTATAAAGATGAATCCACGAGTTGCTTTAGTAGTCAAAAGTGAAATTGAAAAATTATTGGATTCTGGATTTATTCATTCTATTGGTTACTCTAATTAGATTTCAAATATTGTACCTAGTTCAAAATGAGAAAACAAGATAAGGATGTGTACCAATTTTAGAGATTTAAATTTGGCATCCTTAAAGGATGATTTCTCATTACCCACTATTGATATGGTTGTGGATTCAATAGTGGGTCATGCTTTTTTATCTTTTATGGATGGTTTTTAAGGATATAATCAAATTTTTATTCCTCCTGAAGATCAATTTAACACTGCATTTATAACACCTTGGGGAACATTTTGTTGGGTCGTGATGCCTTTTGGATTAAGGAATGTAGGAGAAACTTATCAATGCACTATGAGTTTGATTTTTAGTGATTACATCAATAAGATCCTTGAAGATTATATGGATGATATCTTAGCAAAGTCTATACAAAGAGAAGATCATGTTACTATTTTATGACAAATATTTGAAAAGAATAGAAGTTAGAACATGAGATTGAATCCTAAGAAGTGTATTTTTGGAGTAGATTCTAGTAAATTATAAGGATTTATAATCTCTAAGCAAGGAATATAAGTTGATACTAAAAATATTGATGCTATTGTTAATATGCTTCCTTCTAAGAATATTTATCAGGTACACAATTTACAAGGAAAGATATAAGATATTCATCACTTTGTTTCTAAGTTAGCTAATCAAACAATTCATTTTAATTCCTTTCTTAGAAAGGATACTACTTTCTCTTGGAATGATGAATGTAAGCAAACTTTTGAGAAATTTAAGGAGTACCTTGAAAATCCTTCTGTCTTACAACTAGCCAAATTTGATAGACCATTTCATTTGTATACTTCAATAACTTCAAAGCTCATGAGTTCCTTATTAGCTCAAAATGATGATGATGGTAAGGAAAGACCTATATATTAAATTAATTAGACTTTACTTTATTATGAAACAAGATACATACATTTGGAAAGACAATGTCTATTTATAGTTTATACATGTAAAAAACATAGGCATTATCTTATAAATGTTGAAGTCAATGTGATTGTCAAGTTTGTGTTAGATACAATTGTGCAATTTTGTGTTGTCTTTGAGTGTAGATAAATGTCATATCAGTTATCAAATAGAGTCTACCAAGCTTAGTTGGTCAGCAAGGTAAAAGATAGAGTCTATCGAGCTCAAAAGGTTAGCAAACAAGTTTTACAGTATCTAAGAAGCATTCGTAGGCTTTACCTTGTGCAGACAATTATTATTGAGATTTCAAGGTTAATCAAGGAAATTCACTTGTTATTGAGCTGACTCGATCATCAAATGGAAATATGGAAGACACAGTTCTTACCGAGCCCTCATCGATAGTGAAGGAAATTCAATTCTTGTCGAGTTCACTTAGTAGCCAAAGGATTTTGCAAATGTTGCAGTATTAACTAAGTTGAGATGGTTAACTCAAGAAATTGTTTTTGGAAGTAGTGCTTACCGAGTAGGGTTAGCCAATGAACAATTTTGATGTTTTGTGAAATAAAGTTTATTTGTTAATGTAATATTGGTAGCTGATTGGTGTATGGTTTATTGGTAAATATAGCTTGTGAATGAGCTAACTTTATAATCTAAATAGTATATATAAGAGGTCAAGTTGTGAATTCTAAGTGTGTAATGGATTTGATGTGATATGAATGTGAAGGAGGACTTATTTTTGTGACAAAAAAATTTGAAGGATGATCAAAGATCATTAAGGAGTAGCAAAGCTATATTTGATCAAGGAGGATCTAATGGTGCAAAATAGAGATCTGTAATCAGCAAATTTAGTTGCATCATATTCTAGTCAATTCATTGTTACTTTCTAACCATTGTAGCATTGATTTCAAAATCTCTTAATGGAGTTGTCTTAATAGCCATTTTGTAAATCCTCTAACAAGGTGAAAGTTCAATTGAATTGTTCTAAAGAACTCTAGCAAGGCCATTCTTAACAGGGTGATTAAATCCTCTAATAGGGTCACACCTAACAGTGTGTATTGTAACCTTTAACAGGGTTGGCTCCTAACAGGACTCACTTCATAAGAGTAAAAATTGGTAGCTAGTTACTTGGTGGTTTTTCCCATATTGGGTTTCCACATTAAATCTAGTGTCTCTTCTATTCATGTTATTTACTTTTGCATGCATGCCAATAATTATGATTTCTTAAAGATCAGTAACAAGTTAATCTACCGAGTTACAACATTTTTTTGAAGTGTTTACCGAGTGCTAGTAGTAACTAGTTATTTAAGACATCTAAGGGATCAGGATTTTCTTTTGAAGTAACTAATTCACCCCCCACTCTCAGATACTTCATCTATAATTCCAACAATTGGTATCAGATCTTTTGGTGCTTGCAGGAAAAGATTTCAAGGATCTAAGCTAAAGTTCAAGATGTGTTACAAGAGGGAAATTCAAAGACTTAACAGGGAAAACTTCTTAGCATGGCAGAGATTGATGAGACTTTATCTGGCTTATATTGGTGATTCAAGGCTGAAGTACCTTGATGAAAAATATGCAGAACTTGTTGGTACATTATCTGTCAATGATATTGCTAAAAAGAAGACTCACAACAACATGATGATAGATATTGCATCTGCCCTAAGTTATGAGGAATTTGATGATATAAAGGATTGCAAAACTGCCTTTGAAATGTGGAACAAACTAAAAGAGATCTATGGAGGTGATGATAATGTAAGAAGAGCCAAAACATAAAGTTTGAGAGGACAATTTAATCATATGAGGATGAGAGACGATGAAAACATAGAAAAATATGTTGAAAGAGTTAAAGCAAGTGTTAGTGCAATCAAAGCATCTAGAGGAGATATCAAGGAGGAAATGGTTATAAGTAAAGTTCTTAGAACTTGACTTCTTATTTATGCAATCAGAGTTTCTACAATTCAAGAAAGAATATGTGAAACAAATCATAAGATAAATTTAGAGGCCATAGTTGGAAGATTGACTAAATTCGAGCTAGATAACTATGATAATTATATTCTAGCTACCAAGAACATTCAATCAGCATTTGAAGCCAAGCTTTCACTCAAGGATAAAGGATCCTTAGTTAGATAGTGATGAAGAATCAAAATAGAGTTCAAATAGTGATCTTGAGGTGGTTGAAGCTCTGCTAGTAAGGAAGTATTCATGAGGCAAAGGGAAATACAAAGGTAAGGTTCTTCTAATTTATTTTTCTTGTGAAAAAAATTGGACATATTGATACTAGGTGCCCAAATAAGCATAACAAGGATGAGAAGAAAGGTCACAAGTGTAATGGCAAGGAAAAATTAAAATCATTCAAGGATAAAGGTAAGAAAACATGTTTCATGGCTAAAGATTCTAATGATTCTGATGATGCAAAAGAAGATGAATTTTTTTACATTACTGTAAAGGATGAGTCTAATAATGATGAGGAAATTGCACTCATTTCTTATGTGAGCAAAAATGATACATGGATTATAGATAGTGGTTGTTCTCATCACATGACTAGTGATAAAATTAAGTTTGAACATTTTGAAGACTATGATGGTGGCAGTGTGAGGTTTGGTAATAATGAACCTTGTTGCATAAAAGGAAAATGAAGAATCTCTTTAACCAAAGAACTTGTATGTTATAATTCATATTGGGTAGAAGGACTAAAACACAATCTGTTGAGTGTGGCATAGCTACTCAATAATGGATTCAAAGTGGAATTCATGCATGGAAAAGCAAGACTCCTAGATGGCAAAGGAAAGCTGATTGGATCAGGCACTCAGACAAAAGGTAATTTGTTTTATCTTAGACTTGGTGAATGTTCATGTTTTATTGCTCAAGTTGAAGAAAGTTGGTTATGGCATAGGAGGTTATGTCATGTGAACTTTGATAACTTGGTAAAAATAAGTAAATTTAGGAAAGTAAGAGGCATTCCTAACATAAAGAAACCTAAGGTTTGTCTATTTAAGAATTGTCAGATTGGCAAGATGGGAAAGACTGGCTTTAAAAGCAAGAACTATCAATCTAAAAAAAAATTAAGAATTGTCCATATTGATTTGTGTGGAGCTATTGGAATTGATAGTTATATTGGTGAAAAGTTTTTCATTCTTTTTGTTGATGATTACTCAAGAATGATGACTATCATGTACCTAAGAGAAAAATAAGAAGCATTTGATAAGTTCAAATGGTATTTGGCTAGAGTAGAGAACGAAACAAGAAAAAGACTAAAATGCTTGAGGTCAAATAGAGGTGGTGAATTCATTTCACATGAGTTCAATAACTTTTGCATTGAAAGGGGAATCAAAAGACAAGTTTTAGCACTTGAAACTCCTAAACAAAATGGAATAGCTGAAGGAAGGAACAAATATATCATGGACTGTGCAAGAACCTTAATGATCTAAAAGAACATTGCTATCAAATACTAGAAGGAAGTTATCAGTATTGCAGTTCATACCTTGAACTAAGTACAGTTGAAGGACTCATTCAAAACCCCCCATGAGTTATGGTATGGCTAAAAACCTAATGTAAGTTACCTAAAAGTATTTGGAAGCAAATGTTACATTTTGAAAGAATCTAGAAAAGGTAAATTTGATGTGAAGGGTGATGAAGGAATATTTTTGGGATATTCTTGCAAAAGTAAAACATATAGGTATTTGAATTTGTCTACTCACAAAGTCATCAAAAGTGCACATGTAAAAGTTGATGAGTTTGTAGAAAGAACTAAAGAAGAAAGCAAAAGGGAACTTGAAGACTAAAGGAGATTTGTTTTCATTGAACCTAATACAGTGCAAGGTACACATGTCAATCAAAAATCTTCTACTCTAGATTCTTCTCTAACTAAGTTGCAGGAAGTTCAAATCGAGCTAATGCCTACCAAGTTGCAAGAACCTGAGTTGCAAACAAAAGCTACTGAATCAATAGCTACCAAGCCCAAGCAACTAGAACTAGAAGTTGAAACATAGAAGGATAACAATATAGGTCATTCAAAAGGCAAGGAGCTTATGCTAGCCAAGTATGTCAGGAAGTATCATGCACTAGATTAGATCATTAGAGATAAATCTAAAGGAACAATGACAAGAAGTTGAAAGGCACTTGTTTACTTGCTTATTTTGAACCTAGAAATGTCAAAGATGCATTAGAAAATGAAAGTTGGATTGAAGCTATGAATGAAGAGATAGAACAGATAGAGAAAAGAAAAACATGGACTATTGTACCTAGGCCTAAAGACAAAAATGTGATTGGAACTAAGTGGGTATTTAGAAACAAGTTAAATGAAGATGATAAGGTGTCAAGGAACAAAGCTAGACTGGTATGAAAAGGATACTCTCAAGAGGAAGGTGTAGACTATGGATAGACATTTTCTCCTATTACAAGATTGGAAGGTGTCAGAACCTTACTTGCATATGTTGCATACAAGAGATTCAAAGTTTATCAGATGGATATCAAGTCTACATTTTTCAATAGTATACTTTATGAAGAGGTTTACATTGAATAGCCTAAAGGTTTTGTTGATCTAGACAAGAAGGACATGGTTTGCAAATTACATAAAGCATTATATGGTCTGAATCAAGCCCCTAGAGCATGGTATGAAAGACAACATAAATTTCTTATTTAAATTGGTTTTCAAAGAACTAATGATAACAGTAGCTTGTACATCAAGGAAGGACAAGATAATAAGATTGTTTTGGCAAAAATATTTGTATATGATACTTTGTTTACAAGAAATGATGATCTTTGCAAAGAATTTTCAAAAAAAATGAACAAGGAATTTGAAATTTCAATGTTTGGTGAGATCAAATTCTTTGTTGGTCTTCAAATTCATTAGAGTAAGAATGGCATCTACATCACTCAATCTAAATACATCAAGGAGATACTAAAATTTTTTGGTATGGAAGACTACAAACCAGTTGGGATTCCTATGTGTACTGGATTGAAACTTACCAAGGATGGGGAATCAAAGGAAGTGGATCAGACATTGTATAGATCTATGATTGGTAAGTTGCAGTATGTAGTACATACAAGACTAGACATTGCCCTTACAATGGGAATTCAAGCAAGATTCTCAGCAAAACCAAAAGAAAATCACATGCTGTCAATAAAAATGATCATGAGATATTTGAAAGGAACTAAAGATTATGGATTAT
Source organism: Cupressus sempervirens (assembly GCA_028749045.1). Lineage (NCBI taxonomy): Eukaryota > Viridiplantae > Streptophyta > Pinopsida > Cupressales > Cupressaceae > Cupressus > Cupressus sempervirens. The sequence goes on along the minus strand of CM053791.1, from coordinate 292,403,492 downwards.
GGTATAAACTAGGAGGAAATCTAGATTTAAAAGTGTTCATTGATGCAAATTGGGCAAGGAACATTGATGATAGAAAAAGTACAAGTGGAGGAGATTACTTTCTTGGAAAGAGGTTGGTTTCTTGGACAAGTAAAAAGTAGAACTATACATCCTAGTCCACAATAGAGGTTGAATATGTTGCAGCAGTAGTAAATTGTTCAAACACTATTTGGTTTAAATAGTTATTAAAAGGTATGAAGAAAGAAATCAAAGAACCTATTGTTATGTTTTTTGACAATACAAGTGCAATTAACATATCCAAAAATCCAATGATGCATTCTAAAACCAAGCATATTGCTATAAAATATCACTTTGTCATAGAATTGGTGTAGGATAAGGAAATCATATTGGAATATGTCCATACAAAGGAACAAATTGCTAACATATTCCCAAAGCCTTTACCTAAGGATGCATTCTTGTATCTAGGAGGTAAGTTAGGGTTCATTCCCCTATCTGAAGCTCACTAAAATATAGTTTTAGTGATGCATCAACAGGAACATATTTGAAGATCTATCAATTGATGTAGCAAAGTAATGAAGACATTGCATATGAATCAGTACTTAAGGTACATTGAAATATCATTTAAGTTTGACTTGTGTTGTCTTTGGCATGTGTTGTCAAAGAGGGAGAGTTTACTATCATATCTTTCTAAAATTTTCAAGAAAAAGAGAATTTATGTAAGAGGGATAGATTACTATAAAAGAGGGAGATTATTGTATTTAAGGGGTTTTGTGGAATGAAATATAAGAGGGAGAAGCATTTTGTCAAAAAACACTAGTTCTCAAATTTCATTTTTCTATGGCATATTGTGTTGCCATCAATGCCAAAGAGGGAAATTGATGGATTTCAATTGTGTGTTGTCTTTGATGTTACACAAATGTCATATCAGTTACTATCTACCAAGCTCAGTTAGTTAGCAAGGCAAAAGATAGAGTCTATTGAGCTTAGAAGGTTAGAAAAGAAGGTTTACAATGTCTACCAAGTGTTCTCAGGCTTTACCTTGTGTAGACATTTGTTATCGAGCTTTCAAGGTTAATCAAGGAAATTCACTTGTTGCCAAGCTCACTTAGTCATCAAAGGAAAATACAACAGAGACAGTTCTTACTAAGCCCTCATGGATAGTGAAGGAAATTCAGTTCTTACCGAGTTCACTCGATAGCCAAAGGATTTTGTAAATTTTGCAGTATAAATCGAGTTCAGATGGTTAACTCAGGAAATTGTTTCTAGAAACAGTGCTTACCAAGCGAGGTCGACCAATGAAGGATTTCATTGTTTTGTGAAATAATTTTTTTTTTTTTAATGTAATATTTGTAGCCAACTAATGTATGGTTTATTGGTAAATATAACTCGTGAATGAACTAACTTGATAATTTGAATGGTATATATCAGAGGTCAAGTTGTGAATTCTAAGTGTGCGATGGATTTGATGTGATATGAATGTGAAGGAGGAGTAAATTTTGTGAGAGTGAATTTTGAAGGATGATCAGAGAACATTAAGGAGTAGGGTCAGTGAAAGAAGTTGGGTCTCACTTTTGGCCAAAAGTTGGAAGTGTTTTTCCTGTTTTTGAAATATTTTGTCAATTGATGCCAAAATTTGAGCCATTTAGAGATTAAATATAAAAAAACTTCAGAGATAAAAATTGTAGTGCTTGGAATCTTCTTTTTGAATATTTAATTTATTTGTATACTGATATGATAGATTATTTTTTTGGTATGGATCTTTAAAAACCACTTTTTCAAAATGCATGTTTCAGGACCATACCACTCTCGTGTACGAACACCATAATTTGACACAAATGAATGAATTTTTGTGAATCCTTTTAAATGGAGTTACCTGACACAACAAAGATTGATGAGAATATTTTTCTTGAATTTTTTAATGAATATATTTTTTTAAATTAATTTTTAATTGGCTATAAAAGAAAATTTTAAAACCTCTCGTGTACAGACACCATAATTTGATCAAAATTTCACTTTTTTCAATTTTTATTTTAACTTCAAAAGAATTGAATGTAGATTGATGACATATAAATTAATTTAAGAAAAAATATAAAATAAAAAAGTTATAAAAGTTTTAGTGAATGATGCTATTTTACATTTAGGTACCACCTTTGATTAAAAAATAATTTAAAAATAGTAAATAAAAACATAACTCTATAAAATTTATATTTTTGAAATCAAGACAGTGAGAGCTCTAATGGGTTTTTGTTTCGTAAAAAAATTTGATCAGGAAGACACTCTAAAAATTATGGCAAGGCATGAATTTGTCAGTTCAATGCCTTAGCCAAACCTAAGAGGCCAAGGCATAGGCTTGGTCTCACCAAGCTTGTCACCAACCAAAATTTGAGGCAGGAAAAAAAAATACAACCTCATGTTGTAAGAAACAGGCACCTGTTATTTGAATTTCAAAAAATAGGTACCCATTTTGAAAACCTAAAAGCGGCATGTAAAATCCATCGAAAACTTAAAAAATTGAATTTTTAAGAAACGGATACCCATTTTTTACTTTTAAAAAATGGGTACCCTTTTTTAATTTTCAAAAAACGGGTGCCCGTTTCTTAAAAATTTAAATATTTTTTTGAGAAACGGGTACCCTTTTATTGAAAATAAAAAATGGGTACCCGATTTTTAAAAATAACAGGTGCCCATTTCTTAAATTTAGGGTCGAGCACCCGAACCAAAAATGGGTGCCCATTTTTTAAAATCGGGTACCTGTTTCTAAGAAGTGTCATTTTGCGGATTTGACTTCTGTGAAATTGCGACCCAAGTTTGTACATTCACCCAGTAGAAAAGCTATATTTGATCAAAGAGGATCTAATAGTGTAGAATAGAGATCTATAATCAAAAAATTTAGTTGTATCATATTCAGGTCAATTCATTGTTGCTTTCTAACCATTGTAACAGTGATTTCAAAATCTCTTAACAGAGTTGGTTTAACAGCCATTTTGTAAATCCTCTAACAAGGTGACAGTATAGTTGAATTGTTCTAAAGACCTCTGGCAAGGCCACTCTTAATAGGGTGATTAAATCCTCTAATAGAGTCACACCTAACAGTGTGTATTGTAACCTTTAATAGGGCTCACTTCAAAAGAGTGAAAATTTGTAGCTAGTTACATGGTGGTTTTTCCCATATTGGGTTTCCACATTAAATTTGGTGTCTCTTGTGTGCATGTTATTTACTTTTGCATGCATGCTAATAATTGTGAATGCTTAAAGATCAGTAACAAGTTAATCTACTGAGTTACAACATTTTTGTGAAGTGTTTACTGAGTGACAGTAGGAACTAGTTATTTAAGACATCTAAGGTATGCGGATTTATTTTTGAAGTAATTGATTCAAACCCCCCCTCCCCCCCCACCCCTCAGTTACTTCATCTATAATTCCAACAGTTTGATCCTTTGAAATATATTATCTCACAAATTAATCTCTCTGTCAATTTGGAAAAGTGGGTGATGTTACAGGATTTTATCTTAATTTCATTTCTCAAAATTCTATTAAGGGACAATCTTTGAAAAATTATTTAGCTAAAGCTCCTTTTCCTCATTTGGAAATACATTCTACTTCAATGGAACTTCCTGATTATACTATTCTAACTATTCAACAAGATGGTATTTGGGAATTATAGTTTAATGGATCTAAATATATGAAAAGTTCTAGTGTTGGTATTGTCTTAATTTTTCGCACAATAAATCCAATTCCTTTATCATAGAAATTAACTTTTCCTTATACCAATAACATTGTAGAGTATGAAGCTCTTATAGCTAGTTTATGATCAACTTCTTCCTTTAACATAAAACACTTGCAAATATATGGAGTGTCATAATTGATTGTTGAAAAAATTAAAGGAGGTTATCAATCTAAGAATGATAAAATGACATAATATAGAGATTTGGCTCTTGATTTTCTTTCATGAGTATTTCTTATACAAATCAAATCTTACCTAGAAAAGATAATCAACATGTGGACACCATGGCAAGTATAGCTTATTTGGCATGTCTTGAAAATAATGCTAAAAACATTCAATTTACTATATAAACTCTTAAAAACCCTAAAATTTCTAAAAATATTACCTCTAATTGTTTTAATTTCCATTTGGATGAATGTTATTCCCACATTTTTCATTTTTTTCAAAGATGGTACTTTTCCTGAATACACAACAAGAAACACATGTAATCATATTATGAAACTTGTAGCATGTTACATCATTTTAGGAGATACGCTTTACAAATGCTCTTATGAAGGATTAATATAGAGATGTCTTAATAGAAGTAAAATTTTGGTAGCTTTTAGAGAAGCTCATTTTGGTTCTTGTGGAGGGATTTTTGGTGGAAAATCTTTGGTTAATAAATTACTTAGGAAGGCATATTATTGGCAAATGATGGAATAAGATTCTTTTATGTTTGTTAAGAAATGTCATGAATTTCAACAACATAGTAATTTTATTCATGGTCCTACTTGTGAGCTTCATAATCAAGTTTCTCCATGTCCTTTTAGTATTTGGGGGTTTTATGTTATTGGAAAAATCTAACCACCTTCTTCTCAAGGGCATACTTGTATTCTAACTACTATAGATTATTTCACAAAGTGGGTTGAAGCTATTCCTCTTCATCAAATAGCTATGGATGTTATTTTTGATTTCATCCTTAATAATATCATAACACAACTTGGTATACCTTCAAGGATAGTTTCATATAATTTTATGTCTTTTAAAAACAAAGAAGTCATGAAATTTTTGAATAAATATCAAATTCAACATAAATTATCAACTCCTTATTATCCTCAATCTAGTGGTCAATTTGAAGCATCAAATAAAATCATTGAGCGGATTTTAAAAGAAAAAATAACAAGCATGTGAAAGATTAGCATACAAAATTGACATATTCTTCATTGACTTATAGGACTAGTGTTTGTACTACCATGGGTACTCCTTATAATCTTGTTTATGGTACTGACACTATTATGCTCTTGAATTATAAATGCCTTCCTTGTAGGTTTCATTTCATGGGATAATTAACAAAGATACTTTTTGATAACAACATCTAGAAGATTTGGAAATGTTGGATGAACAACAAATACATGCATTAGAACATATAAAAGCTTATCATAAATCTATATAAAATAAATATAATCATAAGGTAATTGAAAAAACATTTTCAATTGGTGATTTAGTTTTACACGAGAATCAATGAAATGTGAATGCCTTACCTATTAAAAAAGGAAAGATTAGAATTAATTGGCTTGGAAATTATTTACTTATTGAAGACTTTGGTTCAAGTGCTTATAAACTTGCTAATATGGATGGTGTTTCTTTTAAGGAACCTATTAATATTATACACCTTAAAAGTTATTATCCTTAATTTTATTCTCTCTCTCTACATTTATATATTCCTTAGAATTTTTTTATAGGCTATTTAGTTTTAGAAATATTGCATATTGGATATATTTATTCACCTTTTTTCTTTCTAATAAGTATTATATTAAATGTAGAACTAAATAGTAACAAAAGTTTTGTGCATTCATCAAAAGGTGATTTAAGTTATGATACATATATGGCCAATGGCCCTCTTTATCAATATGCCTATCATTGCACTCTAATGGTCGATGGCTGCCAAATCTCTCTGGTCTATAATAGGAGGAGGTAGATCTATGTGTCCACCTATGGCTCCTGGATATGCTCATAGCATGTGGGCACTCTATAGCTCAACTATTAGTTCATCCTCCCTTTCTCTACACATGTTGACAATATGGCTAGATAGATGTCTTGATGCTTGTAATTCATGGAAATAGACATTCAACATTTCATTTATGCATTTAGAGATAGAGAATTGTCTAAGTATTAGAATATTTTTACCAGCATAGAGTATAGATCTTAAGAGTATGGATGATGTATAGAGAGTTAGCTTATTTATAGTTAAGGAAAGGTTTGTGATATTTTAGTGATGATACACCAATGCACATGTGTGTATGCACAGTATGCCACAAGTTATATTATGAGTAACATTGCAAGCATTTAACAGTGCAGAATAGAGCATAACAAGTAAATAGAGTTGTACGACTTTAGGAATTATTTTGGTTACAAAATAATTACTAAGCTATGTTGATCCAACTATGTGGATATTATTCCATAAGTTATTGTATATTATGTCAAGCATGTGATAAAATGAAGGCCAATAGTACAAAGTTTTAAGAATGTGCAACATATATTTAAAGATCTTATCTTGCCTAGATAATGGGAAAGTTGCATGATTAGATGTGATATGTGAAATATTGTGACAACTATCTATGACCCTAATGTGATGTAAAATATGATATAATATTAGAGAAAGTATGAGTTACAACATCTTGTATTTTATGGTAGAGTAAAGGGTATCAATGTATTTTTATTGAGTTTGTGATTTTCTCATAGTATGTTAGATATTATCCTATTTTTTGGTCCTAGAATTTGGGAACCCGACATGAAGATGCTTAAACAACTTGGCTTTCTTGTTTTTCTGTTTGTAGGTGCAAAGAAGGAGCTCACTTAGAAGGGTATAATGGCTATCTACAATTCCTTATTACATATAGATTAATTAGGCAGCCTAGGAACATGATTATATGCTCTCATTTATGTATTATATTATCTTATTGTCCTAGGGTACACTCTGCTTTGTCAGAGTTCACTTTGGACCTCTAGGAAGTAGTTTTAATGGCCTAGGAGTCACCATAACCCCCATCAACTATTAACAACTTACCAACTATACTCAAAAAAATCCAACCACACCCTTGTAGGCCCCAAATGTACCATGGGTGCACTCTACACTATCTAAGTGCACTTGGTTGAGTAGTTTTCAATTTTTCAAGTTTTGGGTATTGTTAAGGCCTGATTTCCCCACAGTCTACACCTAGTCTCCCAACTAAGCACCAAAACTATAAACTATGCTCAAATAGGCCCCAAGTGTACAATGGTAATAATTAGCATTGTTTGAATGCACTTGGGGGCATCCTAGGTCATTCTAGCCTTCTCCAGTGCAATCTATCAAAGCGCAATTAGTTAATAAAGAGAACATATTTCATTCAGAATCTATATCCAGGGTTTATATTTCTATCTAGGACCTAGATTAGTTGTTTTTTCATTATTGATGGTCTTTTTGCAGCATTTTTCAATCATTGGATGAAGACATTTAATCATTACAAACTACTAATGCTTGTTTGTAGGACATTGTCGAAGACCCTATGTGCTTGTCTAAACTCTATGTGTGCATTTCCTAGATTAGATAATACTTTGTCTGGTGCACTAAATTAAAATTTCTATACTAGTTGGTGTCCATGCATTCTTTAGAACTCTAGGATTTACATGGATCTATCCTCTCCCCTCGCCATTCATGGATCTTTGGTGTAAGAGTAATCCATGTGACTTCTATAGAGAAGCTTGCCTTGTACCAAGATATTTGATATTGGGTATGCCAAGGGATGACTTTGAAGCAGTAATGAGCCAAAGCCAGGTCAATATTCCAACTACTATATTAAATTCAGTATGGTTAATGTCATGTTGGCAATATTACTACATCATAGCTCTCCTCTAGTACCCTTGGTGCATCAAACCTTGGTTCTTGGTGCTAGGATACTTTCTAAGGAAGTTTATCATTCACTTGTTGAATGGAATGTCCACACTAAATACTTTGTCTTAGAGTCCAAAATCCTTTCTATACACTACCTCAAGGGGTCACCCATGCCTATGAAGACACCCCACATACTTGTGGTCCTTAGTAGAGACAACAGTCCCTTGGGAAGTCAAACCCCTTGGGAAGCGGATCTTTGTAGCCCTGAGAAGTGAGTGCACTGTAAGGGGGATCCTATGGTACAAAGATTCTAAGTTTTCCACTCTAGATAAGTGTGGTTGAACTTTGGTTCAAGTGGGAATTTAGTGGATACACTTTTAAAGCCTAAGTTGTGATGTGTTTTTTCACTTTAACAATAGCTATTCTTATCGTATTATGTCTTGTTTCTATGTAAAGCATTAATCAAGATAAAATCCAAATTTCAAATTTACACATTGGATACTATTCAAACCTTATCAAAACATCATGCATTGTTAACACAGTACAACATTGTCAAAACGTTACAAACCTTGGTCCAAAACATTTAAAACATGGAAAACATGACAACTTGTAACCTTAGATGTTCTTGCCATGACTTAGATTCCACCTTTTCATAGCATCCACTTGAATTTTTCATCCTTGGAGAGTCACATTTATCTTCTCTAGGTCTCATATTGCATCTTTTTAGTCCTCAATTTGCATCCCTTGTCATTCATAGTGCATTCCTTAGGCTTCTCTTTGCATCCTTTAGTCTTTACATTTCATCCTCAAATTTGCATCTTGCATCTTTGCATGCTCAACCTTCATCTTGCACAATTTAACCATTATTCTAGGTTTCATAACCATCATTTTTCACCTTCATTCTAGTCTTAGCACTATACTCTACTATTTGGCTCACTGTCACACCAAACTAGAAACCACAAAACCCAAAGTCACCTTAGTTTCAGCCTAGCTTACCAATTGTGCTCTAAAACCACCAACTGCACTCTAACTAGCCCAAAATATAGCATGGAAATATTTGGTACTATCTAAGCATACTTGGTGGTTAGAGAACCCAGTTTGGACTTTTAGACAACATTTTGAGACTTTAGAAGTTTCCTTAGGTACTTGGGTGTGCCCCCTATCTCAACATGTCCTGATCTGCACTTTGCATATCCTAACCTTCATTATCTTCACTTAGGGATTCATTCCTTATTTCATAACCTTCATTATACATCACTAACCCAATCATAACATTATCCTCAACATCCTAGCTCTCTAGAATAGCAACTTAGCAATCACTCACTAAAGAATTAGTAGGCATTCAACACAGTCCTCCAACTATGCCACGAAACTACAAACTAAGCTCAAACTAACCCTAAGTGCACCATAGGCATATTTGGTGTTTTTGGAGTGCACTTGATAACTAGCAAGACATTTTGGGCCTCCAAATTGTGTTCAGGAACACTAAAACTGCATCTAGAAGTCTTTGTAGGTCCTCATCCTACACATGACTCAAAACTTCATCCTTTACCTCAAACATAATTTTTCATCTTAGTGCCTTTTCATATTGCATATCCAATTAGCTTAATAATCATTTTGATCCCCCTAAATTCCATTTAGAACCCAAACCCTTTGAATTCAGTCAAAAATGTGAACAAAAGTATGAACCCTAGAGTATCTCATTATGTCAATGGATAATGGATCTTGACAATGGTTGTTTTGTCATTTTCTTTTATCATTATATTTTGTCAAATTCTATCTATGTCAAGATGGATTTGACCTTGTCATTTTGATCTTTTCACCTTTTATCTCTTTTGGTCAAGACACAAAGTCTATTGTCTTAACATTAAACTCATAGGTTAATACCTTTCAAAGATTTCACCCAAGTTCAAAACCTTGTATACACCCTTATCATGGAATTATCATATTCCTAGGCTCCCTAAATATCATTCCACTTATCCTTAGTTTCATAATCAGTCAATTTTTCATAGTCTAAAACCCTAAACATTTATCTTCAAACATCAAATCCCATCAACAAATCCAACAATCATCTTGTCCAAATCCAAATCCTTCAATTTTCTTGATTTCATGTCCTGATATTGCATATCCTAAATAGAATTATCAACCATAGGGTACCATCCTTTTCATAATCCAACTTACATACATCAACCTCTAACATCATTACCAAGTCCAAAATCCAACCCTAATCTGTATTTTACCATAGAGTCATTTTCATCCCCTTTAGTCAAAATCAAAAAATGCCATTTACATTTTCTTTTGTATATGTTTCGCTAGGACATTTTCATCTTGCATATCAAAACCCTAGTTCATTTGGCACTTCCCCACATTGCATAACATCCCTAAACACCTAAAAATAAAAAAAGAACTCATATCTTGCATACCCACATCCAAATTTCTATGTTTTTCCCTACTTTACCAGTTGCACCCCTCTTTTACCAATTGCACACTTCAGGTGTGCAATTGGTAGTTTTAGTACACAGTTCCTAGTTTCAGAGTGTACTTGTTAATTAGGGATTTCATTTTATGTTCCACAATCCTAATCCTAATTGGGAGGTAGAGAGTTCATTTAGGTTTCCACCCTTGGCACCTACATCCTTAGGTATCATTCCAACACTTACAATAACACAATCAGCTTAGAGACTTGAGGAACTTTAACAACCCTTATTTTTTGAGGTACAAACAAAACCAAAACCTCATCCAAGACCAAAGAAGAGCAAGAAACTTTGACATGATTCTCAAACAATCATTTCTTGTGATGCACTTTTAGTTTTGAGTGCACCACAAATTTTAAATGTAGTTGGTTTCTCAAAGAAGCAGAAAGTAATAGTGTTGATTGACTCAAGTAGTATTCATAATTTCATCAACAAAAAGTTGGCAACTCCTCTAATTTATTTTATATATCCAACCCTAGAGTTTTAGGTTTTGATTGTAGATGGGGGCATAATTAGTTGTTCAAGAAAGTGTCATAGCATCAAATTATCCATGGAAGATTACCAACTTGATACCCCAATGTATATGATATCCATGGGTGAGATAGATATTATTTTGGAAGTATAGCAACTTACTACATTGTGAACAATTGAGATGAACTTAAAAGAACTATTCATGTGATTTCAATCAAAAGGAAAGGTAGTGGAGCTAAGGGAATGGAAGGAAAAATCCCCATAAACGGTAAGCTCCCATCAAATGAAAAAGTTTCTTAAGAAAGGAGTGGATGGATTTGTGGCCCAAGTATGTTCATTAGAAGTGTCTCAATCTAATGCTCTTGCTCATTTAGATTTACAAGAAATAACTGATTATCAGTTAGCAATTCTAACTAAAGGGCAGAATATTCCTACTCAAATAGTACTACCAGAGCTTGATGAAGATGGAAGAATAATTTTGGAACCAAAGTTCATTCTTCAAAAACTCACAAGGAAGCTAAGGGATAGAAACCTCATTCAATATCTCATCCAATGGAAGAACCTACTAGTTTAAGAGGACACATGCAAGGATGAGGTATTCATTCAAAAGAATTTACACTTGGTTAGAATCGAGGAGAATGCTTCTTTCAAGAGTGGAGGCATGTTATGCACTTAGTATTGGTGTATATAGGGTTATTAATAGTCAACTTGAGGCTATCTTAATCCTTAATTAAGTCATGTTGTCATTATTATATTATTATTTAGGTAGGTATGTTAGCCTAGGTGTTATATAGGGGTATGTCTATTCAATCTAAGCATAATTACGTATATATAGGAGGTTGTGAGTCTTATTTCAATATCATATTTTAAAATTTTTTCTCATTATTGGAGGTTTCCCCCTTGAAGTAACCTATTACTCTTAGTTATTATCAAGTATTTGTATAATACTTCATATTATTTCTTCTAATGTGCAAGTTATTTCATTGTAGTACAACATATTGCAAGTTTCTAATAATTGACCTATACAATGTTTGATTTCCCTTAGCAAAATCATCATTCTTTGAAAGTTTATGTCTAGTCACCATAGGTCTTCCAACTAGTCTTGAATCTTTCATTCGAAAGGTCTTCAATTTCTCCTTGATATACTTTGATTATGTAACATAAATACCTTTCTTCATCTAATAAACCTACAAACCTAAAAAGAACTTGATCTCACCAAACATTGACATCTCAAATTCCTTGTTCATCTCATTAGAAAATGACTAGCACATTAGATCTTGTCCTCCAAATATGATATCATCAACAAAAAATTGAGCTAGTAATATCTTGCTTTTAGATTCACTTTTCAAGTACACATTTTTATTGTCATTAGTTCTTGGAAAACCAATTTTTACACAATAAGTGTGCAACCTTTCATACCATTCTTTAGGGGCTTTTTTCAAACCATATAATTCTTTACAAAACTTACATAATAAATTCCTCTTGCTAGGATCAACTAATCCTTCAAGTTATTAAATAGACTTCTTCCTCTAATATTCCATTTAGAATATATATTTGACATCCATTTGGTGCACTTTGAATCCTTTGTAAGAAATATATGTATGGAAAGTTCTTAATCTTTCCAATCTTGCAATATGGGAAAAATTTTCTCCACAATAAACTCCTTCTTGTACATATCCCTTACAAACTAATCTTGTCTTGTTCGTTGTGACTTCGCCTTTCTTATTCATCTTTTTTTTCTAAAAACCAACTTGGTTCTAATCACATTCTTATCCTTTTGCCTTGGTACCAATGTCTGTGTCTTTTTTTCTCTATCTTATCAATTTACTCATTTATTACCTTAATCCAATCTTCATTCTCCAAAGCATCTTTAACTAACTTAAGCTTAAACTCACATAATAAAAATGTATCATTCTTCATCTTTCTATTTTTCATGACTCTAGAATATTTGTCTCCAATGATTTGGTCTAGTCTATGATTACTTCTTAGGTATTTTCGTAAGATAGGTTTAGGTCTTTCCTTTTGTATCTCACTTGGTTCATTTTGTTCAAATTCTTCAATTATCTTTCGCTACAAGTTGACATTGCTTGTTTGGTGTTCAACTTCTTCATTTTGTAACTTAAACTCCTATAGTCTGATGCTTGATAGAACATTTATGTTGAACCTTAGCAGTGCCTAGTTATTGATGTTTGATAACCTCCTTCTCTAGTTCAGGTAAGGTAATTGGTTCACCTTCATATATGTGGACAATTGTTTGTTATTCTTCAAGTTATTTCTTGAATTTCTCTTCATTCATTTCTACCAATTCATCAACTCTAACATTTGGACTTTCTTAAATCTTGTTAGTTTTAGAATTCAAACATTTTGTTTCCCCACTTTTCATCCTCTACCTAAGTAATAAAAGTGATTACTTTTGTCTTAGTAAATTCATATTTGTCTTTGAGTCTATGTCTAAACCCCCTTAGGTGGAATGAGTCTCCATCATATTTCTCCTTTTTCCCTTCTTCGCATTTCATAGCTAGGTGGTTCTTCCTTTTTGTTGATTTGATCATATGGGTAGTTTAGTGCCTAATCCAATGGAGATTCAAAGTGCTCATAAAAAATATAATTTACAAGAGTTCTATATACTTATGATCTATCATTTTCTCAATAAGAATAGAAGCTTGCAAAAATTCAGACTTCGTCTTCTCCTTGGCGCATTTTCAACCCATGAAGATGATTTCCTACGAAGAGCACCAAATCATGCATTTGGATCAAAGTAAGAAAATGGTAAGTTTCCCTATGGAAAATTCATGTTCTCTTTATGATTATCTAACTTAGGAAATGTTCAAGATTCATCAAAACTCTCATAATCATTCCAGGTAGAAAACTCAAAACCAACTTCTCCTCGGTGGGTTTTGAACCCATGAAGTTAGTTTTCTGCAAAATCCAATTCTAAAGGAAGGAAAACAAAAGGTGTGTCCCTAATGAATTTTCACACTCCTTTTAGAAATTTCAAAAGCCAAAGAAGACAATAGTCTAAAGGTAAACCAAAAAGGAAGCATGGGCGGAGAAATAGAAATTGTCTTCTCCTCAACGAGTTTTCAACCCATGATGATAATTTCCCAGATTTTAAAAAAAATAAAGTTAATAAGTAGATTCAATTTATAATTTTTGCATAACACATCTGAAGATGATAATAGAAAGAATCTAATAACTATAGGAAAGAGTATATGTGATAGAATTCAACTCAATGGATATTTTCCTATAGAGTACTCTATTGGTAACTTCAAAAAACTTAAAGGAAAATGAGAAAGTAAGTATGGGAAGATAGAAAATTACCATTGGGCCAAAGGAACAATGAAAAGACACTAAGATATCTGTTAAATATATGTATTTACTACTTCAATGGATCTCTCGTTAAATTCATTAATGTGGTGTGAACTCTGAAGATGAATGGATGAATTGAAGCTCCTATATAGATGGAAACTCGAGCAATTACATAAACTACCACTCTTTCTTGAACTATTATTCTGTTAATTTGTATAACTTTTTCAAAAAGCTAGTATCTATGAAATTGCTACTCATTCTTTTTGTGGGTTCAAAATTCATTTTCAAATAAAATGGCAACTCAATTTGTAGGTTTTGATGGGTTGAATAGAATTAAGTCTTCACTATAGAATTTCATAGATACTTCTTTTTATTTCAATGACATGTAATATTTTTAGAAGAGAGTGAGGTTGGAGCCAATCCATCCCATTAATAAGAAGCTTCAAGGATTTAGGTTGGTCAAAGTAGCTATTTTTCTAGTTGTAGTCCAATCTCTAGAATTAATCAATGAATGTATAAATCATTAGAACTTGGACACAAGGAAAATTGTGTTACCAGATGATATAGTGTTGATCTCCATTGACAGGAAAACTATGGTGAATTACCTATGAGTTCTAGAACAAGAGGAATTTTTGGATTTGACATTTAGAGGAGCCATTTCTAATTTCTTTAGTAAGAAAATGATTTGGAGAAGGGAAATCATGCAGTCATGGTTCAAAAAACCACAAAGCACCAAGAGTAAGGTTCCTAAGACTCTATTTGGGACTAATCTCAAACCTAAGATTTTTGACATCTTGGTCCTCTTGCACAAATTGAAAGGTGAGGTAGAAGATTTAAACTTTGTTGACCAATATTTCCTTTTGGTGCAAGCTATCTTCTCTGACATCCAATATATTGATTGGGCTCATGAGGTAAGTGAGATTTTGTCTAATGCTCTTAGTGCTACAAAATTCTACAACACATTCTATATGTCTTGCTTCCTCATTTACATGTTATCTTCTTTATAATTATGACTAGGCCTCCCAAGCGTAGAAAATTTTCCTAAAAATGTGGAGTCTTATGAGTTCTACCCATGTTTACAATTAGAAAATAGGTATGCAAAGTATATAAGAGTTAATGATGCATTCACCATGAGAATTTGCAGGGAGCTATAGGGATGTCTAGAAAGGAGATTCAGCCTTGAAGCCATGGTAGCTATTAGCCAATATGGGACTTACTTCATTCAATTCCGATCCTTTTCATATTTTCTTCTTTTAGCTTTTGATGGTTTCCCCTTGAAGTTGTCAAGGGATCCTATTGATATGATTGTGTTAATTGAGATGATATGGCAAGAAATCCAAGTTAACATGTTGAGTAAGAGTTTAAAGAAGAAAGGATATAAGTTTCTCATAAAGGGGGGAGCTTTCAATTGTGAGTCTTGTTCTGATGCAAAGAACATACTAAAGGTGTTTTAAATGAAATATAAATTGGAGATGTATGAAGTCTTAAGGCCCATGTTTGATCTAAATGGATATGCAAGGGAAGTGTTGTAGATTGGAAGTGTAATAAAACATATCACTACCACTAAAGACTATTGGGTTGATTGTAAGGATGATTTCAAGAGCCATGATTGTGCTTTTGCTAGGTTGAGAGTGGATCAAGTGAAGATGTATAAAGTTAATATTGATTTTGAAGCAGTAGAAGATGATAGTTAGAATATGTATAGTAACACCTATCTGACCAAACTAAGAGGCACTCCGATCAGCTCTGAACCTTATGAAGATGTAGGAGAGGAGCTAGATATAATGATGGCCTAGATTATCAAGAAGACCAAGAAATGGGTTGAATGGACCACATCCAAAAGGAGTCAAAGTAAAAGCACATCCACTCAAGCTTCTCTAGTAGTTGCAACGACCTTTTCCTCTCAAGGTGGCACATTAGGTGTAACCTAGGCTAACACTCAAGGACTAGCTCAACCATCAGGGAAAAGTGGTCAACCTCTTGAAAAAAATGCTCCTTTAGCTAAAATTTGTGAAGATGGCTCTCTCCTGATGATTGGAACCCGACTAGAAGCTAAGAAGAAGAAAGTGGAGGATCCAAAAGATGGTATGGTCACTCTAGCCCCCTCACCTCATAGTAGCCTAGTTCCATCTATAAGTGTTACACTTCTACAACTAAGTAGTCCTTAAGTGCTGGTAGTGGACTTAGGAGATGAAGGAAGTAGTGATAGTGAATCCACTCAATCTGATGAGGCAACATAGAAGACTCCAGAGATATAGAAAGGCCAAGATTCTTCAAAGCTCATTTCACAGGCTCCAAAGTATTCCTTCCCTTCAACCGCAAAAGAAATCATTCTGGTCAAGAGGAATATGTTTAGCATAGACTCCCTTGGGATGACCTCCAAAGTGATAGGCATAGATTCATTGTTGGAGGATACTTTGGACAGGAAGAGAAAAAGGAAAGATGAAGCAACTCCCAATAAAGATACCTTATCTCTTGTTGTCTACTCTGGATCATCACTAAGTAAGGTCAAGAAGAAAAATACCTTGCCCATTCTTTGATAAGACATTAAAATAGGGCATCTAAAAATGGAGATAACAAATCCTACCAAAGAGGGAAGAATCAAGGATATGACTACTATTGATTTTACCTTGCATTCAATGGATCTTGAGGAAGCTAGACATGATACAAAGGTTGGCTTATGGAAGTCAACAAATGAGGTGATTGAAGGATAGCTGGAAAGCCTTAAATTGTCAAAGGTCATGATTAAGGTAGAAATACAAGAACTACATGGCTTCATTAGGCAATTGGTCACCCCATTGGCAAGAATCTCTAGAATGCCTATTACTAGTGATCCTAAGGTTGCAGATGTTCAAGCGCTCATCTCTCAGCTCCAAGAAGACAAATAATTTGGACAGATTAGTAGAGAATGGAGCAAGACACTCAAGTTAGAGAGACTCTCCATTAGAGAACAAATTGGAAATGCTATATTGAGACTGGAAACAAAGAAAGATAACATTTCATCAAATAGAGCCATCTTGTTCATGGATAGAACAAAGAGTGAAGATTGTGTCTCTCTACTAATGAGGATCACTCATATGAAGATTAACAAGGATTTCAAACCAAAGATCCTACCTAAAGGAGATGAGATCTTATTTGAATGTCTTTAGAGCATACAATTCAAGTCTAAAATGATCTTGGAAGCAAAAGAAGGCCTTAAGGAAACTAAAGCTAAAGTGAAGATAGATCAAGATAGAGATTATGAACTCTTGAGATGTTTGCATATAGACTCATAGACTAGTGGACAAGGAATGGAATAATTGGAGTATACATCATGCAATCAAACCTCTCCAATTACATAAATAGTCTAGTGGGGATATCTTCTAGTCACCAAAATAGAATTTTTGAGCTTCAAAAACTTAGTGGATGTGTGCACATGGCCATGGAGGAAATACAGGATCGGCTAAATGCTATCAAAGATTTGGCTAGAGAGCATTGTAAATGGCTCTTGAGATATACTAATGTACATGTTCTAATATACATGTTCATAGGCATGAAGAATTAATTCCAATCATTTTAGTTACTAAAGCCTATAGGACAAAAGCAGAAAAGGGAAAGAAGGAAAAGTGATTCATATTCTACCTCTTTCATATTTTGATGTAATTATTGTAATGAACAAACTGCATCCTTTCCATTTTTCATTTTTGAAGAGATAAATATATTAAGCTTCCTTTGTAATGGTCATCTCAGAATCCTATATATATTGAAATGAAAGATTAATAAAAGGTGAGCTAATTTTTGGTGTGAAATATTGGATGTTGCAGAGTCAATTGAAAGGTATTTTGTGTCAATTATTTTCTATTCCATTCTATTAGATGTTAATTGTATTTTTTCTCTCTTATTTGAATTAAAGCAAGGAACAAATAGAGTTTCATTCCCCTATTTTTGGGTAGTAAGTTGAATCTGATAAGTATTGTCATCGTAGTTCAATAGAGATCCTTTGGGTGTTTTCCTTCAAGTTAATCTTTATTTCTCTGTAATTAGTTTCCTACTGATCAGTTTAATATTAGTTAGTATGCACTATTGAATTGTTCAGTCTTATGAGTTCATAAGATGTGTGAGTTCATAAACTTTACTAATCTTCTGAAATCATTTCTTGTTTGAGTTAAATCTTGTATAGGTATGGATCAATTTATCTCTCTTGTTCTTAGGTTAAGAACATACCCCTCTTTAGATTTAGGAAAAAATATAATTCATCACAAATCTGAAATAGGGAGTTGTACCTAATAATTTAGAGGAAGGTTAGTCTTTTTAAAAGAAACTTTCCAACTGTTATAACCAGATATTGTTCATGAATTTGGGAATCTAAGAGTTAAATAAAAAGGAACAATCTATTCACCAACACATTTGTAAACCTTTCTTTCAGTAGAATAACCTAGAAATATACCTTCATCACCTTTTGCATCAAGCTTTTATTTCTTTGCATCTTTTAGTATGTAATACTTTCCTCCAAAAACTTTGAAATAGTTTACATTAGGTGCATGTCCATACCAAATTTTAAAAGGTTTTTTGTTTCTACCTTTCTTCACTTGAGCTCAATTTAGTGTATAAATAGAATTACTTAAAACTTCCCTCCAATACCTTTGTGAAATATTCTTATCCATCATCAATATTATTGCATAATTATAATTTCTCTATTCATTCTTTTAGTTATCCAATTCTATGGTGGATTCATTGGTGCACTCACTCATCTCTTGATTCCTTTATCATTGGATAATATGTTGAACTCATTTGATATGAATTCACCACCTTTATTTGATCTCCAATATTTCAAACTCTTTCATATTTCATTCCCAAATCATTCCATAAACCACTTGCACATTTGAAATGTATTAGATTTTTCTTATAAAAAAATTATAGTTATAATTCTAAAGAAGTAATTGTTAGCAAATATTTTCCCCTCCCCTTGTTATTGTTTGATAACAGCATAAAAAATTGATTAGAGGTACCTTTCCTGGCATCAAAATTGCCCAATCATTCAATCTACTAAAACCCCTAGCTTTTTGTGCCAAATTTAAAATTTTCATATGTTTTCCAAGAGTTACTATCATATGATCAATGGTTTCATCATCTAGTCATACGTCTTCTTTTTCTTCCCTCTCAATATTATGCATAGTGTTGTCGGGTCATCATAGGTTCAAATGTTGAGTCCCTAGATATTACAATCTTTCTTTTTTCATGGTATTGCCGATAGGAGCTTTCAAGGTTACTATGTTACAATGACCAGTGTTACCATGCCATCGTAGAGATGGTTGATCACAAGAGGCAGCTAAGGAGTCTATTAAAGATATGAAGGGCTAAATAAGAGTTATAGCATCAAATGATCGTAGGAACATAAAAGTGGAGAATGAAACTCTTTAATGTAGCCATGATGCTATAAAGAAGGGGTAGATCATAAGATCTTAGTGATAATTTCTTGTCAGGAGTTTAAACTTAGACCCATAAAACTTTCACCATTCACACATCACAGGCATTAACATACTAAAATAACTTGTAAAGTAAATGCATCTAAACATGTAACTATTCAAACACACATAACACCAGATACGATTACCCAAAAAACCTCCAAAAGAGAAGGTAAAACTAGGGTGGGATGACACTAAGTAATATTTACTACTAGAATTGTAAATTGTAGCCAATCAAGGTTACAATGGTTTGACCATGAATGATGATCTACCCTGCAAAAGGAATGCCCTACTAAAGGCTTAAAAAATCTATTAAGTCCCACCTTGTTAGATGATTTCAACACTCTATTACAAGTGTGCTTGATTAAAGGACTTTAGGTCATTCACTTGGAATGCCACCCTATTAAAGGATTTGGAAAAGCTTGTTAGGATTACTTCATGTTGTAGATTTAAATAAAATTACATGTTAAAATGTCTCAGTATAGATCTTGTAATTGGCACTTGCTTGCCTGATAATAGATCAACTATGCACAATGTCCTTCTCAATCCTTCATGATCAGATATAACAATGTTGTATCCTTCTCTATCCTTTGTTCTTCTCTAACTAATTCTACAATTCACTCTCACTACTAAGTCACCTTGAATGCTCCATAAACAATCTTGTTTTCTTCTCCAATTTGATCATTCACCCCTTGTTACCTTCTTATAACTTGATAAAAAGTTTAGGGATTCATCCTCCTTAAAAAGACTTTGGTGGATTAGGGTTAGGTATGAATCTACGACTGTGATTCATCCATTTTTTTGCTTAATCCTTCCTAATTTCTAATTGGCTACATGTAATTGCATAGGAAATCTACATATAGATTCATCCTTATCTTCAAAAGATCATATTCTATTCTTAGGTCAGATGAAAAATGGTTTACATAGTTGTTTGTGCAATTACAAAAAAATATGTCCAATCTATGTTACTTGACTTATGAAGTTATTGATGCTCAACATACAGTGTAATTTTGGTTCTGACTTGGCACCTAAACTTCTTGGCATCTACTATTCACTTGGCATTTGAATCACTAGCATGGTCTATCTACTCAACACCTAAGTGACTCAGCACTGATTGCAACTTGGCATGTATTTACATGTTGTACTTGGCATGCAGTACTAGTTCAGCATGAATTAAGTAAATGTCATAAGTGTGTTGACACTCAATTGTCAAAACCAATTTGAGATGAACAATCTCCCCCTTTGACATGAGTGTCAAAAACACTTGATTATACATAATAAATCTAATCTTCTTGAGTATAACAATTGCATGACATGGGTTATATACAAAACTTCAAAAAATTTAAAATTTTGTAATAACCTATATAACTTAAAATATATAACTCCCCTTGAGTTAATATGTTTTTTCTATATCAAAAATCTATTCTCCATTTTGAGTAGGTTTGTCAATGCACTTATACTCTATATGCTTCCAAAATCTTTTCATTTTGTTGCTCTCTATATCCTTTTTGTTGTCTTCCCCATAGGATATTCTCTACCTTTTATTTTATCTCTCCCTTTTTTACTTACTCCCCCTTTGCTTACTTACACCCCCTTTTTGGCACTTATGTCAAATGGGCTATACACTTATAGTGTATTTGTCCAAAAAGGATTTATGGACTTCCATAATGATTTTAAAAGTTGCATCCTAGTTGTCACATGCAACATTCAATGAATTGAGTTAGATAGCTAGCTTTGTTGCAAGGTGTACTAGGCCATCTAGAGTAGAAAGATTGAGATCTTTATTCAATAGAGTTTATGCAGAACCTAGTTCCTTATGGAGGATTTTCATGTGTGGTGTAGTGCCTTCCCTCGTTCACATCTTTTTTGGACATTATTGTTGTTATTATTAGACTATGATAGACTAGTTTTATGTTGATGGATTAGTGGTATTGTTTTGAGACTATCAGACATTATGTTATGGATTCAGTGGATATATGATGAGATCATTTAGACTTTACATTTCATGTATGCATGATGACCATTACATTGCTTTTAGTTATTGTTGATGATTAGTCAGATGGTTTATTATTTCATGTTCTTTATTATGGATACTTACCTCATACTTGCATGTGTATGGTGTTCGTGTTTTTTTATTGTATGGCATTTATGATATGGTTAAGGAAGGGAGTCGTAGTCACCTGCTTAGTCAGGATCTACACGATGCACCGCTTCCTGCCATTGTCTGTTTAGCTTACCATTATATATATTGTATGTACATGCATGGTTTTTTTGCAGGTTGTAGGTACCGGGCATCAACTTCCCTAAATTTTCCAAGATGAGCGTACCCTATTATACTATCTCAAGGATAAGAGAAGGGAGACAAATTCTCAAGTCCAAATCCCAAACCCTTAAGCCAATTGTCCTAGTGAGGTAGGACAAGTATCTGGATATTTTACCCACCGAATGTGTCAGATGACATAATTCATGATTTTTAACCCTTTAGACTAATTTTGTGTGAATTGCTCTATGATGAGTTTTCATATTTTATCTTGGAGGTCTATGGTGAATTTTCTATTAATTAATTGTTAATAAATAGATTTGATTAATTAATTATTTGAGAAAATTAATATAAAATATCATGATATTTGATATTTTGTTTATAATTAATTAAATGAGAATTAATTGAGGAAAAATGAATTAAATAAAAGAAAATTAGAAATTAAAATTAATAATAATAATAAAATAATAATAAATTAATAAATAAATAATAGTAATAAAAGTTATAAAAAATTAAAATGAAAGTTATAAATATTTAAATAGAAATTAAATAAAAAGTAAATTGGAGTTATAAGCTTGCATGTGAATTAACACACCTTTTCAGTTCTTATATGTCAACAACACGAGGGTTAGTGCATCAATTAAGCACATGGTGTCTACAACCCTATGGCTCATCTAGAAGGTTGGAAAAGACCCATGCTTAGTTGGTGACACCTTCTAGCTATTTCTAGAAGCATTCTAGATGTTTCTTGAGAGCTCTTTATATTCAGGCATTCCTGGAAGCTTAGACATAGCGTTGGAGAGCAATTGGAGCATTGGAGGACTCGAGAACTCTGAAGAAGGGAGGAGCTTGCTCTGTGGGTTTTCTGAGGAAGAGCGAACTAGCATCAAAATCCACGTAGATTCTTGTGATTTTACTTATGCTATTTCCGCATCTTGTATTCCCTATCTTCTTCATGTCTTCCATATGTCTTCTGAGGATTTTTCTATTTTAATTGTATGCATTCTCAATATGGGTAGTTAAATTTATTTGAGAATTTTATATGCATAGATTTGAAAAGAACAAGGGGCTAGGGTTTAGATTCATAGTCAAACTGATTAGATTAATTAATGGAAAAAGTTTGAGATCAAGGATTATAGGAAAATTCTTAGAATTGGAATTTATATTTTGTGTATATAAATGTTTATATTTTTAAATCTGCATACATATATACATATACATATATAATTAAAAGTCGAATGTCATATATTCCGTAGCGAGTGAATGTTTTAAAAATTACATCGCGATTCATCTCTGAGAAAAGCATTTTAAAAATGCTATTGAAAAACAATATTAAACATGTCTTTGGGTGGGTATATGACCCATACCCTGTACGTCGGGCAGTGACATCATACCTGCAGTTGCAGGCCTGTGACGGCAGGCATGGTGGCCGCACAACTTTTATAGCCGATGGTGATTGTTATTAAACAGTAGTATGAGATTAAAGTTTTAATATGACATCAATCGAAATTTGTAATTCGATTTTATTTTTCATTTTTTTAATATAAAATGCAACAATTATATATATATGTATGTATATATGTAAGTATGTAAATATGTTAATTGATAAATTTAAATTATTATTATTTGATAAAGATATATATATTAAAGGTTCATCTTTTATAATGATGGGTTATTTTATAATATTATAATTTAATTATAAGATTTAATTAATTGTTCTAAATTATTAAAGAAAGAATATGCAATTTAATTAATAATTTGGTGGGGGACGTTTTCAAACAAAGATTATAATTGAAAGATGGATTTTAAGGAAAAAATTTGTTCATCTAAAATAATACATGTATAAAAGGTTCCTCCATTTATTCTCTAAACTTGGAAACATAAACTGAGACCTCTACATTTAAATTCAAGTTTGTAAATTTAGCAAAACCAAAACATGTGTTTGCATTGGGTATTCTTGATGCTATTGTTTTGGGTTTTGGTTTGACTAGTGTTGACCAGTTATAGGACGTCTACTAGAGGCTTGGGGGTTATGTGATTGTGATGTCATGATGATGTTTTAATCTTGATCTTTATAAACCCAACCATGGTTATGTGATGGAATTCTCTATGTACTGGTTGTAATTGCTGATTGTTATAGTTGAGATTCTTATGTATGAGACACTTGACTTAACCATTTTTGGTCATCGATCAATTATCCTTGGTTATTTTCTAGTCACCATGATGGGACTGTAATGTGGATTTATTCTTGATGATGTCATGTTGTGACATGCTTGACTCAACCATTTTGGAGTCTTCGATCAGTATGATTGAGATATATTTTGGTTATTGAGAACCAATGGATACTTTTGATTATCAGTGATACTTTAGTTGCCAATAAAGAGCTGTTGTGATCATGATTTTCTATGGATGCTTACTCATGGAGATTTGATGCTTTTATGCATATTTGATGATTTTATTATGGATTATCTTTTGTGATTTTGAGATTTATGATTCCATGATCTTAGGGTAGGATATCTACATGTAGTTTTGGGAAGTGGCTTGCAATGGGGGCCGGGGCCCTAAGAGGCTGCCAAGGTAACTCATTGTAAGTTGGATTAATAAGAGATAACATTCACACCTAATACTAACTGAATGAACCTAAAAAGATAAGTGTTTTGGTTCTTGCCCATGCCTTGAGTGCTTGTACAGGCTAGGATGGGAGTAGTGAGAATGCATGGTTACGACCTTGCATTCCATAGTATGCCTCATCAGTATGAGAGGATACTAGTGGCCGCATGAGATCAGTATGGACCCATGGAGTTTAGCTAACTACCCAGGTAACTTGTATGTGATGAATGCGATGACACTTTCCCGCTTGCATAGTAGGTTCCTACATGTCTTTGTGTGCCCCTAGGATTAGATGTCAGTTTTTGTGCTTGGAACCTTTGAGTTAGTATACTTTTAGGATTCTTGGACTTGCAGAGATTTATGTTATGTGTTTTGGATAGCCTATTTGAGACTTGAGATTATCTCCTTAGCATGGTGGGAGTGGACCACTTAGGTACCATGCGGTTGGGTGGTAGTGTATTTTCCACTCTTATCATTTGAGAGTCATTGAGACATCATGGCTGATGTGTCCTTCATGATGGTGGATATGTATCCTTTCATTGATGATTAGCATATGTTAGATGATGTTATCTTTTGCTTTTATTTTCATGTTAGATTACTTCCTGCATATGATATAGTATATGATGCTATTAATGGTTGGGAGGAACCGTGCACTTAGTTTATTATATTTGATCATATTCTATGATGATGTATCATGTGTATCATGTGATTATCATGTGATTATCATGTGATAATATTCTTAGTTTATTATATTCTATGATGATGTATCATGTGTATCATGTGATTATCTTTACTTTGATGTATCATGGATTAGAATAGGATGATGTACCTTATTGCACACATGTATATTCTTTGAGCTTTTTCATACACTGTGACATGTACAGTGGATGATTGAGCATTTGGAAATGTAATGTATAAACATTGGACTTATCATTATTATTTCATGTGGATGTTGTACTAGATGGATTCATTAATGTTAGTTGAGTTGGATGAAATTCAACATTAAGGGATCTTAAAGAATGTAACCAGTTGTGTATGTTATGTTTACTTTTAGATGGACATTGCTATTGCTTCCGTTATTATGCATAAGTTATATGTGGTATTTACATTCATGTTTAAAAAAAAATGCTACCAAACTTAGTAAAATTCTAGGTTAATTCTTTGGATCCCTTGGCGGGGCATCACATGTGGGGTGAGAGAAACTTGATTATTTGTCAATTTGGCTCTTATGTTAGCCTCTTATGCTATTAACATAGCTAATTGAATCTGTGATTAAAGCAATGCATGAAAGTTCTTCTCACTTTGAGCTAGGCTCTAAGGTAGTTGTGTACTTGATATGTTTAGATTCCTCTCTAGGCTCAGAAGTTTATGTCTAGTCTCTTGGTTGAAGAGTTTGGGGTCACACAATTTGTTGTATAGTTACCCTCTTCACATCCTCAACCTTGGTTACTAATGTAAATTTTCTTAGTGCTATTTAATCGTAGTGCTATTTCATCAAATATCTTCTCATTGACCTTACTTTGGAATTTCCTTTCTGAATTCTCTAAAAGTTTAGCACTTGTATTAAGGTCTTCATTGTTTATATTTTCCACTATGTCTAACAATAGCTCCAGTAGTGGCTTGGTTTCTTCAAGAGTAGGCAAGTTGAATTCATCTAAAAGGATGTCTTTAATGTCTTGAAGAGCTTGCTTCTGCCTATGCTCCCTCCTAAGAATTTCTTGATTCTTCTTTTTCTCTAAGGCTTGTTGCAAAATACCTGTTTGTTCTAATGTCATTGTTGCATAGTCAAATTTAGGAATCACTATCTCTTCATCGAAAGTGATATCACCATAGTGAGTTACCTTTTCAACTTTATAAGAGGTTGAGCCTAGCACTAAGATTTGTAGGGGTATAGATTATGTGCTCAACTTTTGAAGAGCTTTTATAGGTGAAGAGCCAGATGTTGGTAAAGTTACCAATGCTTGAATGGCCTCTTGCTCCTTTACCTTACATGATTATGCCTGCTCTTTTGGCTCATCTTGATCTATGAAAATGACTAGACTTGTACTTTGTGTTTGTGCCTCTAGTATAGATGAATCCATCCATCCTATTTGCTTCATTTTCATCTCCTTTTCTTCTTCTATAGTCTGTTTCTATTCAAGTGTATCAACTTTAGTATCAACCTTAGTAGATGTGTCTATTATTGTTTGAGTTAAAGGTTGTACTTGAATAACTAAAGGAATGGTAAAAGGTGGTTCTTGTGGATTCACATTATCCCTTATAACCTCAGTTACTACCTTTTGAAGTTCTTCTACACTAATCAAAATAGGAATTCCACATAATTGTGCTTGCAATGTAGATTGGTCTAGAATCTTTTTCAAATCATTTGTAGTTAATGAATTGATGCTATAAGCTAATGCATTAGGGACATCTGTGACAGTTATGGTTTTTGTAATTACACTTGTTTCATGAGGGGGTTGGCACTCGACATTTATGTGTCTTGCACACTCTGTTCCTCTTGCCACTCTTCAATTGTGGTTGTGTCAATATCCATCTTTTTAGGCTCCTCCTCAACTATATTTTTTTCTTCCTTGTCATCATTCCTAAGTTCAAAAGGGTCCTCTTCTCCTTGTTTCATATTGGTTAATCCATAGATCAATTTCCACATTTGTGTGGATTTCTTTTCTACATCTTCAATGTTATTTTGAAGAATGTTGAAGGCTCTATACTTTGGTCCAAACCTTCCTCCATACTTCTCATTTTTTTGGGAAATCTACCCTTTTGTTAATTCTTTCATTACCTGGGCTAGTGTTGATTCTCTAATCTATTTCTCCAAATTTAAACAATAATGCCACTTTCATTCAACAATGTAATATAGGCCTTTTGGTACAGTGTTATCAAATTGAAGTGGAGTGTTCTTAAATTTTGACATCATTGCATACACCACCTCTTCTACTAGATTCTTCTCCTCTCTTCCAAGTTTTTCAAAATCAATATTCTTTAAAATAGATAAATCTCCATTATCTCTAACATTATCACACACATTTTAAATATCAAAAAGTGGTTTGTGACTTACCACTTTGAATTGGCTTGTATCTTTTGATTTAGTCATTTCTTCATCTGATTTAGGTTGTGCAACATATTTTCTTCTTTGTTTCTTTTGCACTTAGCTACCTTTTTCTACTTGTTTTGGCTTCTCCTTTGTCATATGTGTTGTGGCACATGTGGTGGTGGCTCTAGTAGTAGGTACACTTGGCTTGGATGGACTTGGCTTTGCAATTTTATTTGCCTTGGTAATAGGGTATGCCTTAGCCCTTCTCTTCTTTGGCTTGACATGTGTTGGTGGCTCCTCGGCTTCTTCTCCCTTGGCACCTTCTATTTGTTCTTCTTCTTTATCCTCTCCCATGCCTTGGGTTAATGCAAGAGGTTATTTGGTTTGTTCTTGTTCTTCCTCTTCATCATCTTCATCTACTTCCTCTTCTTCCTCTTCAACACCTTGACCATATTTAGCCTTAAGTTTCTTCACTAATTTGTCCTTCTTCTTCAATGTAGAGCTTGTCTTCAACTCCATTTCTACCTTTGACTTCATTACATCATAGTTTCCAAAGAATTTTTTCCCTTTTATCAACTTCCTTTGCTAAAAGCAGTGATGGCTACTGAGGCTTCATCAACATTGATCTCATAACGTAAGGGTCTTAGCTAACTTACCCTAGGTATAGTAGACTATACATATGTGTAATCAATATCTACAAGAAAACATATATCATTGCAATGTTGCTCAACCAAAGAGACATGTACCTTCATCCTTTGTTTTATAGACTTCTTAAATTCTTCAAAATAACTAGTCATCAATGTCTCAAAGTTTTCTATGATGAACCTGGATTAATATGTTTTTCCCTATCAAAATATATTATGTATTAAGCTCAAATATTTACAAAATTGATATAATCAATTTACTACTTTAAATGGAAGTATTTTGAATTGTTTCAATTAAATGGCATACAAGTTGTAATAAATATTAAATCCATAATCTCCAGGTTACATATAGACATTCACAATATAAATAGATTATTATACACTAAAATTTCCATTTATTTTAACCTTATTATTACAAATATCATCTATATTAAATAAGTCTCATTTGATTATTATATACACTCTTTGAAAGAAACCCTAATCAATTAAATTATCATTAATTTTGACAACTTGCATATGATTATAAAATGCTTAAAGTGTAATGCATTGAATTATACAAATATTAAAAACAAGCTATTTGGTCATGACCTTACATAGGTGACTATCAAACAATTTACATATATCAATCATTAGGGTTAAGTTTCAAATAGGATATAGTAGTGGAATTCGATATACATAATCAAGCATTAAAGGAAGGAAATAATATTACAAGAAGCATACATGCTTGACATAGTACACAGAGTCCCTGCAATCACTGAACACTATGCACAGTCCCACATGGTATCGTGGATTTATATATATAGGTACAATGCGAAATATGTGATTGCATAGTATTACATTGCAAATTAAACATTGCTATTGAACATTGTTAATATAGTACGTGCCATTCGCACCATGAGTTGGTCATTTATGCATTATGTAAATGTTTGAAGTTTCTTCATCTATCAATTTAAATAGATTAAGATAATCTTGAAATATGCATGACATAAAGTCAAATCAATAGAAATATTTAAAACATATGCTTACACACACACACACACACACACACACACACACACACATATAAATATATATATACACATATATATACATATATAGACACATATATACATATATATACATATATATATATATATACACACATATATATACATATACATATATATACATATATATACATATATATATATATATATATATGTATATATATGTATATGTATATGTATATATATGTATATGTATATGTATATGTATATGTACGTATATATCTATATATGTATATATATATATATATATATATGTATATTAATATGCATACAAAATGATCAATATTTCATGTAGTAATATTATGGAAATAATTATGATAATAAAAGATATTGTTACATTATATAGTCTTAGAATTTATTATTAAATGTATTTTCAACTATAGTCTAGGAAGCTTTCTCTCATCTGAGCTATGACATCTTCAGATAGGAAGTGGGTGGAGGGACAGATGGAGTAAATTTGAGCACCTGATGGTATCCTCTAGGGAGCCACTTGTAGCTTGTTTCACGAACCCTTTGCACCATCAATCTACTATCTCCAGACAGTCATAACTAGGAGAGAGAAGATTGCTTGGTACTGTAGAATGAAACTTACTAAATAGATTAAAATAATAAAATGATAATACTCAACTCCGCAAATATTGAATAATTAAGGATCCAAGGCATGTTTAATCTAAATGTCTTCCTAACTTATACTAAATTTGAACATCAGGTCAAAAGTTTTAAAAAGGGATCATTACAATTGGTATCAGAGCCTAATCCTACCATCCTGCAAATATAGTAAATGAAAAGAGGAGGAAAAATGAGTGAGAAATTATCTAATGAAATTAAAAGTGTTATGGAACAAACAAACCAAACCTTAGCAGAGAAAATAGAAAAATCAAATCAAGCACTCCTTCAAGCCCTCCAAAATATGGGAAATTCCATAAACAAGCTCAAAACCCATAATTCTGGTGGAAGAGACACAAGCTCAAACCATTTCAAAAAATAATGGAGCCTCACCATATCAAGTACCCAAATCTTCTTTCTTATCAAGGGAAGGCCCTCCGGAGGGAGAAGAAGGTCAAGCAACCAATACTGCTATTGAAAATGCTAGAGCTTATGCCAATCTCAAACTAGAAATCAGGGAGTTAGTAACATTCAAGGAATTCTATGAAGCTAATAGGCAAGAAAGTCATAGGAAAGAAAAAATACCTTAGATTCAAGATTTTAGAAGTAAAGTTAATAAAGTGACACTTTCAAATTTTGATGGATCAAAAAACCTTATGGCACATGCATGGTTACAAAAATTGAATACCTATTTTACCCTTAGCCCAATGACGGAAGAAGATGCTCTTCAATTCACAATTTTGCACTTAGAAGGTACATCACATGATTGGTGGCATCATGGCCTTATCACCCAAGGACACCAAAATATCACTTTCTATGAAGAATTTTCTCAAAAAAATCATTAAGAGATTTGATAGAAAAAATCCTCAAGAAAACTTTAAAAAATTAACTCACCTAAGGCAACAAGGGATAATAGAAGATTATATTAAAGAACTCCAAAGAATATATGTTCAAGTCATACGAGTAGATGATGAATGTGTTACCTAATTGTTCATAGAAGGATTAAAAGATTCATTAAAAGGTCTAGTAAGTGCTTTAAAACCTTCATCCTTAGATGACACTTTTGAAATGGCATCGAGGTTGGAAGTCTCAAATACAAGCAACAAATCATGGAATAAACCTACTATTAAAAATCACAAAAAAGATAAATCCTACAAAAAGTTCATTCTGGCTAAGGAACAAGAAGAATTAAAGAAAAAGAATTTATGCTTTAAATCCCAAGAACTATGTGAGTCAGGCCATAAATACAAAAGAAACACTTATAGAAATTGTGGAATAGATTGTGTACGTGGACACAAATGTGGGAAGAAAAGCCGCATCCAAAGAATGGAGGAGGATGGTGAAGAAGAAAAGGTTAGCAAAAAGGAAAAATGTGATAAAAGAAATGGAGAAGAAATAGAGAGAGAAGAATACGGTGTAATAGCCACCATGACTCAACCCTCCAAAAATAGATTCATAAGAATTAGATGCACCCATAATGGGTAGATTGTCATTGCATTGGTTGATAGTGGAGCATCCCATAAGTACATTAATGAAAGACTGGTTAATAGAATGAAACTAAAAACTAAGAAGTTCAAAGGTTTTACTATTGTTCAAGCCACAAGATCATTGGTACATTGTACAAAGGTTATTCCACGACAAGAAATCACTTTTGGCAGAAAGCACACCATCAGAGAAGACCTGCATGTAGTTCCACTTGATACAAATATAATTTTGGATGGTCCATGGGTATTCCCTCTAGAATGTTTTAGGTTTGACCTTCCAAACCTAAGAATCCACTTTGAGCACAATGGGGAGAAATAACATTGGAAGGAATATCAGATGATTTAGCAAAATTGGTTTCATGCAAAAGAATAGAAAGAATACTATGACACGATCAAGGAGAATGGATTGCTCAATGTTTAGTATTAAATAAATCAATGCCACCGAAACTTGTCATCCATATTGACATTGAACCTATTATTAAGAAACATCAAAGGGTGTTTGAAGAAATCCCACCAGGATTACCGCCCAAGAGAGGATTTGAACACATTATAGAATTAGAAAAGGATGCTAAACTAGTGATCACCACCCCTTACCGACATCCTCATAAGTATAAGGATGAAATTGAAAAGGCCATTCAAGAACTCTTAGCAATGGGACACAATTCAATCCAGCTCCAGTCCCTTTGCATCACTCATAGTGCTTGTCAAAAAGAAGGATGGGACAATGAGAATGTGTTTAGATTATCGAGCCCTAAATAAGAAAACTATTAAAATTTGTTATCCCATCCCTAGGATGGATGAAATTATAGATGAACTACATGGAGCAGTATATTTTTCTAAAATTGATTTACCTTTAGGATACCATCAAATTAGAATGAGAAAGGAGAATGTTCTCAAGATAGTATTTAGATGTCATTACGGACATTTTGAATTTCTAGTGCTACCCTTTGGCCTAATTAATGCCCCAACTACTTTCCAATCATGTATGAATCACATATTTCAAAAGCAACTCAGGAAATTCCTTCTCATTTTCTTTGATGATCTACTTATTTATAGAAAATCATGGGCAAAACATCTCCAACACATTGGTGAAGTCTTGAGTATATTGGAATCTGAATCCCTATTTTCCAAAGCATCAAAGTGTGAATTTGGATTAGAAGAAATTCTCTATGTTGGTCATAAAATCAGTGCCAAAGGTGTAAGTGTGGATGAGGAAAAGACTAAAGCCATACAAGAATGGCCAAAACCTAAAACTCTAACCCAACTCAGAGGGTTCTTGGGCTTATGCAGCTATTACAGAAAATTTGTGAAGAATTTTTCAAAAATGGCATCGCCTTTGATAGACTTGACAAAGAAGGGAAATTTTGGGTGGAATGAAGTAGCACAAAGGGCTTTTGAAGAATTAAAAGAAAGGATGAGTAGTACAATGTGATGCTTCTGGTTAAGGAATTAGGGCTATGCTAATGCAAAACAAACACCCTGTTGCCTTCGAAAGTAGTAAACTTTCCAAGACAAAAAAACACTATTCAATTTATGATAAGGAAATGTTGGCTATCATGCACGCATTGGTAAAATTTAGACAGTACCTAGTATGTGGGAGGTTCAACATAAAAATAGATCATAATAGTCTGAGGTTCTTCATGAATCAAAAGGATCTTAATGATCGCCAACATAAATGGGTAAGTAAAATCCAAGTATACAATTTTGATATTGAATACGTCAAAGGCACCCACAATGTGGCAGCAAATGCCTTATCTAAGAAGGGCCAATTAAATGTACTTACTAGCATCATAGGTAATTGGAAAAATGAAATTATGGTAGAATATGCTAAAGATCCAAAAATCAATGAGATCATGGAAAGAAACATAACCAATGATGAAATTAAAATTGTGGAGGAACTCATACTTTATAAAGGAAGAATATTGCTTGCAGCAAATTCCAAAGTTAAAAGGAAGGTTATGAAGGATTATCATGACAACCCTTTGTCTAGTCACACTAGATTCTATAAAACCTACAAAAAAATAGGGGAAAGGTACTCTTTGAAAGGTATGAAGAAAGACATTATAAAGTATGTCCAAGAATGTATCATATGTCAAAAAAATAAATATGAACAGAATTACCTAGCTAGTTTATTACAACCATTTCCTATTCCAAATCAAAAATTGGAGAGCATTTCCATGGATTTCATTACAGGCTTACCTAAGGTGCAAGAAAAAGATTCCATCATGGTAATAGTGGATAGGCTAACCAAATATGCACATTTCTTTCCCATATCCATGCATTATAAAGCAACACAGATAGCAGAGTTATTCTTTGAAGAGGTTTTTAGATTACATGGATTACCAAAGAATATCATTAGTGACAGAGATAGCAAATTTCTCAATTTGTTTTGGAAGGAACTTTTTAAATTGGCAGGAACTGAATTAACTCCCTGCACTAGCTATCATCCACAAACAGATGGAAAAATTGAAATTGTTAACAAATGGATAGAAGGCTATCTCAGAAACTATGTGACAAGAAAACAAAATGCATGGATCAAATAGTTGTACTTGGGGAATATTGTTATAACAATACCCATCACATGTTAATCGGTATGAGTCCATTTAAAGAATTATATGGATATGAGGTCCCTACATTTGGAGATCTAATCAATCAAGAAAGCAGAGTATATAGAGCCAAATATTTCATCCAACAAAATATTGACATCATGAAAACTCTCAAAGATAACCTCCACCATGCTTAGAATCAACATAAGTTATATGTTGATCAGAAATGAATAGAAAGATCATTCCAAAGTGGAGATTTAGTATTTTTGAGATTACAACCCTACAAATAATCTTCCCTCAAAGTCAGTGGAATAGAGAAACTAAAACCACATTTCTATGGACCATACAGAGTTCTAAGGAGGATAGGAGAAGTGTCATATGAAATAGAATTCCTGAAAATAGCAAGATCCATAATGTTTTTCATGTATCCAGACTAAAAAAGGCCCTCAGAAAACATATAGATCCTTGTGGTGAACTACCACCATTAGATAGTGAGGGGAAGCTTATAATGGAACCTAAGATTATTCTTGGCAGGCATGATCAGAGACTAAGAAATCAAAGTATTCTAGAATACTTAGTAAAGTGGAGAAACCTTCCCAGAGAAGATGCTTCATGGGTTGGAGAAGAAGTCCTTTCTCAATCAGCATTGCTTGGGGACAAGTAAAATTAGGAAGGGGGGACTGTGATGAACCTAGATTAATATGTTTTTCCCTATCAAAATATATTATCTATTAAGCCCAAATATTTACAAATTGATATAATCAATTTACTACTTTAAATGGAACTATTTTGAATTATTTTGATTAAATGCCATAGAAGTTTTAATAAATATTAAATCCATAATCTCCAGGTTACATATAGACATTCACAATATAAATATATTATCATACACTAAACTTTCCATTTATATTAACCTTATTATTACAAATATCATCTATATTAAATAAGTCTCATTTGATTATTATATAAACTCTTTGAAAGAAACCCTAATCAATTAAATTATCATTAATTTTTACAACTTGCATATGATTATAAAATTCTTAAAGTGTAATGCATTGAATTATACAAATATTAAAAACAAGCTATTTGGTCACGACTTTACATATGTGACTATCAAACAATTTACATATATCCATCATTAGGGTTAGGTTTTGGATAGGATATAGCAGTGGAATTCGATATACATAATCAAGCATTAAAGGAAGAAAATAATATTACAAGCCGCATACATGCTTAGCAAAGTACACGGAGTCCCTGTGATCACTGAACACTCCACACAATCCTCCATGGTATGGTGGATTTATATCTGCAGGTACGATGTGGAATATGTGATTGCATAGTATTACATTGCAAATTAAACATTGTTATTGAACATTGTTAATAAATAATAGTATGTGCCACTCACGCCATGAGTTGGTCATTTATGCATTACATAAAATTTTGAAGTTTCTTCATCTATCAATTTAAATAGATTAAGATAATCTAGGAATATGGATGACATAAAGTCAGATCAATAGAAATATTTAAAACATATGATTACACTCACACATATATGTATGTATATATGTATGTATGTATATATGTATGTATGTATGTATATGTGTGTGTGTGTGTGTGTGTGTGTGTGTGTGTGTGTGTGTGTGTGTGTGTGTGTGTGTGTGTGTGTGTGTGTGTGTGTGTGTGTGTGTGTGTGTGTGTGTGTGTGTGTGTGTGTGTGTGTGTGTTTGTGTGTGTGTGTGTGTATGTATATGAATATGCATACAAAATTATCAATATTTCATTTACTAATAATATGGAAATAATTATGATAATAAAAGATATTGTTACATTATATAGTCTTAGAATTTATTATTAAATGTATTTTCAACTATAGTCCAAGAAGCTTTCTCCCATCTGAGCTATGACATCTTAAAATAGGGAGTGGGTGGAGGGAGAGGCAGAGTAAATTCAAGCCCCTAATGGTATCCTCTAGGGAGCCTCTTGTAGCTTGTTTCACGCACCCTTTGCACCATCAATCTACCATCTCCCGACAGTCATAACCAGGAGAGAGAAGATTGCTTGGTATTGTAGAATGAAACTTACTAACTAGATTAAAATAATAAAATGATAATACTCAACTCCTCAAATGTTTAATAATTAAGGATCCAAGGCATATTTAATCTAAATGATTTCCTAACTTATACTAAATTTGAACATCAGGTCAAAATTTTTAAAAAGGGGTCATTACATTTTCTCCCATTTGTTCAATGTACTCATTTATCTAAATAAAAACTGACCTATTTTTCTTCCATCCTACAATGCCAAAAGATGGGAAACATCTACTACAATTGTAATGATCCTAGATTAATATGTTTTTCTCTATCAAAAATATTATGTATTAAGTTCAAATATTTAAAAAAAATGATGTAATCAATTTACTTCAATGATGGCACTACTTTGAATTGTTCAATTAAATAGCATACAAGTTGTAATAAATATTAAATTCATAATCTCCAAATCCCATATAAACATTCACATTATAAATATATTATTACATATTAACTTCTAATATACTAATCTTATTATTCAAATATTATCTATGTTCAATAAATATAATTTGATTATTATAAACATTCTTTGAAAGAAAACCCTAATCAATTAATTATTATTATTGATACTTACATATGATTACACTTACTACATAAATATAATAACACTTATTGAATAAAACTAATACAGGCATTGAAATATACAAATAAGAATAGTTAAAATTATAAAGTCACGACTTTACATACGTGACTATCAAAAGATATATACATACTCATTATTAGGGTTAGCTTATGCAGAAAGGAAGAGGGTGGAATGCTATGTACTCACCAAGCAATATGAAAAGGAAATAATAATACCAAGCCACGTATACTCTCTGCATAGTACATGAAATATCCTCTGCGATCACTAAACATGTAGCATAGGCTCACATGGTACCATGGATCATTCACAAGATTATATCTTCAGATACGATGCCAAAATTTTGATTACACATTATTACATTGTAAATAAATATTGATGTTTGGTATTTTTATTATTAATAACAGTATTTGACACTCGCACTGCGAGTTAATACTTTACGTATTACATAAAGTTTGAAGCTTCTTCATCTATCTATTTAGATCAATTAAGAGAATCTGGAAATATACATAGCTTATGGTAAGATTGATAGAAATATTTAAAACATATGATTATATATATATATATATATATATATATATATATATATATATATATATATATATATATAGAATGATCAATATCTCATGTAGTAATAATATGAAAATAATTATGATAATAAGAGAGATTGTTACATTACACTTAACAATGGTCTTAAGAATTACCATTAAATGTATTTTCAACTATAGTCCAAGAAGCTTGCTCTCATTTGAGTTATGACATCTTTAGATAGGGAGTGGGTAGAGGGAGAGGTGGAGTAAATTCAAGCACCTGACGATATCCTCCAGGAAGCCACTTGTAGCTTGTTTCATATGGCCTTTGCACCGTCAATCTACCGTCTCTGGATAGTCATAACCCAAAGAGAGTAGTTTTCCTGGTGCGATAGAGTGAAACTTTATAAATCAATTAAACTAATTAAATTATATTTCTCAATCCCTCCATTTTGAATAATAATAAGCATCTATAGCATGTTAACTGGAATGAATTCCTAAAATTATACTAAATTTTGAATAAGAGGTCAAAGAATTAAAAAGGGGTCATTACAATTGGTATGACAGCCTGATCCTGCCATCCTAAAAATATAGTAAATGAAAAGAGGAGCAAAGATGAGTGAGTAATTATCTAATGAAATTAGAAATTTTATGGAATAGACGAACCAAACCTTAGTAGAGAAAATAGAAAGATCAAATCAAGCACTTCTTCAAGCCTTGAAAAATATGGGAAATTCCATAAACAATCTCAAAAACCATAATTCTAGTGGAAGAGACATAAGCTCAAACCATTCAGAAAATAACAAAGCTTCACTGTCTCAAGTACCCAAACCCCCTTTCTTACCAAGGGAAGGCCCTCCTGGGGAAGAAGAAGGCCAAGAAACCAATACTGCTATTGAAAATTCTAGAGATTATGCCAATCTTGAACCAGAAATCAGGGAGTTAGTAACATTCAGGGAATTCTATGAAGCCAATAGGCAAGAATGTCATAGGAAAGAAAAAAGACATCAGAATCAATATTTTAGAAGTAAAGTAAATAAAGTGACACTTCCAAATTATGATGGATTAGAAAAACTTACGACATGTGCATGGCTATAAAAATTGAATACCTATTTTACCCTTAGTCTATTGATGGAAGAGGATGCACTTCAATTCACAATCTTGCACTTAGAAGGTATAACACATCATTGGTGGCATCAAGGCCTTGTCACCCAAGGACACCAAAATATTACTTCCTATGAAGAATTTTCTCAAAAACTCATTAAGAGATTTGATAGAAAACATCCTCAAGAAAAATTTAAGAAATTAACTTAATTAAGGCAGCAAGGAATAGTAGAAGATTATATTAAAGAATTCCAAAGGATCTCTGTCCAAGTCACAGGAGTAGATGATGGACACTTTACCTACTTGTTCATAGAAGGATTAAAAGATTCACTAAAAGGTCTAGTAAGTGTCTTTAAACCTTCATCCTTAGATGATGCTTTTGAAATGGCATTGAGGTTGGAAGTCTCAAACACGAGAAACAAATCTTGGAATAAGCCCACTATTAAAAATCACAAAAAAGATAAATCCTACAAAAAGTTCATTCTGACTAAGGAACAAGAAGAATTAAAGAAAAATAATTTATGCTTTAAATGCCTAGAACCATGGGAGCTAGGCCATAGCTGCAAAAAGAACACTTGTAGAAATTGTGGAATAGACTAGGTGCCCAGACATAGATGTGGGAAGAAAGGCCACATCCAAATAATGGAAGAGGATGATGAGGAAGAAAGGGTGAGAAAAAAGGAAAAATGTGACAAAGGAAATGATGAGGGAGAAGAATATGGAGTAATAGCCACTATGACTCAACCCTACAAAAATAGGGTCTTAAGAATTAGATGCACCCTTAATGGATAGAAAGTCATTGCACTAGTGGATAGTGGAGCATCCCATAACTACATTAATGAAAGATTGGTCAATAGAATGAAATTAAAAACTAAGAAGTTCAAAGGCTTTACTACTATTCAAGCCACAAGATCATTGGTACATTGCACAAAGGTGATTCCACAACAAGAAATCACTTTAGAAAGAAAGCAAACCATCAGAGAAGACCTACATGTGGTTCCACTAGACTTAGATATAATTTTGGGCAATCCATGGATATTTTCTCTGGGATGTTTTAGGTTTGACCTTCCAAACCTAAAAAACCATTTTGAGCACAATGGGGAAGAAATAACATTGGAAGGAATACCTGATGATTTTGCAAAACTGGTTTCTTGAAAAAGAATAGAAAGAATACTATGACATGATTAGGAAGAATGGATTGCACAATGTTTAGTAATAAATAAATCAACTCCATAGGAATCCATCATCCATATTGACATTGAACCTATCATTAAGAAATATCAAAGAGTATTTGAAGAGATTCCCCCAAGATTACCTCCCAAAAGAGAATTTGAACACATTATAGAATTGGAAAAGGATGCTAAACCAGTGATCACCACCCCTTACCGACATCCTCAAAAGTATAAGGATGAAATTGGAAAGGCCATTCAAGAACTCTTAGCAATGGGACACATTCAACCCAGCTCCAGTCCCTTTGCATCACTAGTAGTACTTGTGAAAAAGAAAGATGGGGCAATGAGGATGTATATAGATTATCGAGCCCTAAATAAGAAGACTATAAAAAATCATTCCCCCATTCCTAGGGTTGATGAACTCATAGATGAACTTCATGGAGCAGTATATTTTTCTAAAATTGATTTACATTCAAGATACCATCAAATTAGAATGAGGAAGGAGGATGTTCCCAAGATGGCATTTGGATGTCATTACGGGCATTTTTAGTTTCTAGTTCTACCCTTTGGCCTAACTAATGCTTCAACCACCTTCAAATCATGTATGAATCATATATTCTAGAAACAACTCAGGAAATTCCTTCTTATTTTCTTTGATGACCTACTTATCTATAGAAAATCATGGGTAGAACATCTCCAGCACATTGATGAAGTCCAGAGTATATTGGAATCTGAATCCCTATTTGCAAAAGTATCAAAGTGTGAATTTGGATTAGAAGAAATTCTATATCTCGGTCATAAAATTATTGCCAAGGGTGTAAGCATAGATGAGGAAAAGATTAAAGCAATAAGGGAATGGCCAAAACCCAAAACTCTAACTCAAGTCAGAGGGTTCTTGGGACTATGTAGCTACTATAGATGGTTTGTTAAGAATTTTTCAAAATTAGCATTCCCATTAACAAACTTGACAAAGAAAGGAAATTTCAGATGGAATGAGGTAGCACAAGAGGCTTTTGAAGAATTAAAGG
The DNA here is from genome assembly GCA_028749045.1 of Cupressus sempervirens. Classification (NCBI taxonomy): domain Eukaryota; kingdom Viridiplantae; phylum Streptophyta; class Pinopsida; order Cupressales; family Cupressaceae; genus Cupressus; species Cupressus sempervirens. Next base: position 292,363,489 of record CM053791.1, on the reverse strand, counting down.
AAAGAATGAGTACGTGCCCAGTCTTAGCTGTCCTAGATTTTACATAGCCTTTTGAATTACAATGTGACGCTTTTGGTGAAGGAATTGGGGTTGTGCTTATGCAAAACAAACACCCTATTACTTTCAAAAGTCGAAAACTTTCTAAGATGAAAAGACACTACTCAATTTATGATAAGGAAATGTTGGCTATCATGCACGCATTGGAAAAATTTAGGCAATACCTAGTGTGTGGAAGATTCAATATTAAAACAAACCACAATAGCCTAAGATTCTTCATGAGTCAAAAAGACCTTAATGATTGCCAGCAGAAATGGATAAGTAAAATCCAAGCTTATAATTTTGATATTGAGTATGTCAAAGGAACCCATAACATGGTAGCTGATGCTTTATCCAGGCAAGGACAATTGAATACCCTTACTAGTATCATAGATAATTGGAAAAATGAAATTGTTGTAGAATATGCTAAAGATCCAAGAACCAATGAGATCATGGAAGGAAACATAACCAATGACGAAATCAAAATTGTGGAGGAGCTCATATTATATAGAGGAAGAATATTGCTAGCAACGAATTCCAAAGTTAAAAGAAAGATTATGAAGGAGTATCATGACAACCCTCTATCTGGTCATACTGGATTTTACAAAACTTATAGGAAGATCAGAGAAAGATACTATTGGAAAGGTCTAAAGAAGGACATCATTAAGCATGTCCAGGAATGTATAACATGTCAGAAAAATAAATCTGAACAAAATTACCTGGCTGATTTATTACAACCATTACCTATTCCAAATAAAAAATGGGAGATCATTTCTATGGATTTCATTACAGGCTTACCTAAAGTGCAAGAAAAAGACTCCGTCCTAGTAGTGGTGGATAGGCTAACAAAATATGCACATTTATTTCCCATATCCATACATTATAAAGCACCCCAAATAGCAGAATTATTCTTTAAAGAGATTTTTAGGCTTCCTGGATTGCCAAGGAATATCATAAGTGACAGGGATAGAAAATTCCTCAGCTTATTTTGGAAAGAACTCTTTAGGTTAGCAGGAACTAAATTAACCCTCAGCACTAGTTATCATCCCCAAACAGATGCACAAACCAAAATTGTCAATAAGTGGATAGAAGGTTACCTCAGAAATTATGTGACAGGACAACAAAATACATATGTCAAATGGTTGTACTTGGGAGAATATTGTTATAATAATACCCATCACATGTCAATAGGAATGAGTCCATTTAAGGCATTATATGGCTATGAAGCTACTACGTTTGGAGATTTAATCATCCAAGAAAGCAGGATACTAGAAGCCAAGGACTTCATTCAACAAAGCACTAATATTATGGAAGTTCTCAAAGATAATCTTCGCCGTGCTCAAAACCAACAGAAGATTTATGCTGATTAGAGATTAGTGGAAAGCTCATTCCAAGTTGGAGATCTAGTATTCCTAAGATTGCAACCCTACAAACAAACCTCACTCAATATCAGTGGAGCAAAGAAATTAAAACCCTGATTCTATGGGCCATACCAGATCCTAAGAAGGATAGGAGAAGTGGCATATGAGATAGAGCTACCTGAAAATAGTAAGATCCACACCATATTCCATGTATCCAGGCTAAAAAGGCTCCTCGAAAAGAATATAATCCCCTGTGTTGATCTGCCACCACTAGCCAATGAAGGAAAGCTTGTTCCAGACCCTGAGACTATTCTTAAAAAGTGGGATATGAGATTAAGGAGTAGGACTATTCTAGAATACTTGGTAAAATGGAAAAATCTTCCCAAAGAAGATGCTTCTTGGGTTGGAGAAGAAGTCCTTTCTCATACAGCATTGCTTGGGGACAAGCAAAATTAAGAAGAGGGGACTGTAATGAACCTGGATTAATATGTTTTTCTCTATCAGAAATATTATGTATTAAGTTCAAATATTTAAAAAAATTTAATTTACTTCAATGATGACACTACTTTGAATTGTTCAATTAAATAGCATACAAGTTGTAATAAATATTAAATCCATAATCTCCAAGTCCCATACAAACATTCACATTATAAATATATTATTACATACTAACTTCTAATATACTAATCTTATTATTCAAATTTATCTATGTTCAATAAATATAATTTCATTATTATAAACATTCTTTGAAAGAAAACCCTAATCAATTAATTATTATTATTGATACTTACATATGATTACACTTACTACATAAATATAATAATGCTTATTGAATAAACATAATACAAGCATTGAAATATACAAATAAGAAAAATTAAAATTGTAAAGTCACGACTTTACATACGTGACTATCAAAAGATATATACATACTCATTATTAGGGTTAGGTTACGCAGAAAGGAAGGGGTGGAATGCTATGCACTAACCAAGCAATAAGAAAAGGAAATAATAACCACGTATACTCTCTATACAGTACATGGAATATCCTCTGCGATCACTGAACACGCAACATAGGCTCACATGGTACCATGGATCATTCGCAAGATTATATCTTTAGGTACGATGCCAAAATTTTGATTACACATTATTATGTTGTAAATAAACATTGGTGTTCGGTATTGTTATTATTAATAATAGTTTTTGACACTCGCACCATGAGTTGGTACTTTACGTATTACATAAAGTTTGAAGCTTCTTCATCTATCTATTTAGATCGATTAAGAGAATCTAGAAATATACATAGCTTATAATCATATCGATAGAAATATTTAAAACATATGATTATATGTGTGTGTGTATATATATATATCTGTGTGTGTGTGTGTGTGTGTGTGTGTGTGTGTGTGTGTGTGTGTGTGTGTGTGTGTATGTATATATATATGCATACAGAATGATCAATATCTCATGTAGTAATAATATGAAAATAATTATGATAATAAGAGAGATTGTTACATTATACTTAACAATGGTCTTAAGAATTAACATTAAATGTATTTTCAACTATAGTCTAGGAAGCTTGCTCTCATCTGAGTTATCACATCTTTAGATAGGGTGTGGGTGGAGGGAGAGGCAGAGTAAATTTGAGCCCCTGATGGTATCCTCCAAGGAGCCACTTGTAGCTTGTTTCATGCACCCTTTGCACCGTCAATCTACCATCTCTAGATAGTCATAACCCGAAGAGAGTAGTTTGCTTGGTGCAATAGAGTGAAACTTTATAAATCAATTAAACTAATTAAATTATATTTCTCAATCTGTCCATTTTCAAAAATAATAAGAATCTAAGGCATGTTAACTAGAATGACTTCCTAAAATTATACTAAATTTTGAATAACAGGTCAAAGAATTAAAAAGGGGTCATTACAACAATATAGGGTACACTATTTAATCTGCTACATTGATAAAAACTTGTGAGAAATAAACCTTTCTATAAATTTTATTATTTGATCTATTATAGTGTCTACGGTCATTCCTTGTTTGTTCCACTTTTTTCCTATATTCCTCTCTATTACCTCTTTGGAATCACTTTGTAGAGTCTTTGGTGAATCTAGCTAGGGTTGGGAAACCAGTAACCCTATGAATTATTCATTTGGTGATCTTTATTTGTCCACCTTCTAACCATAAGGATCCATCATGTATTCGGTTCAATACTATTCTTATCTATTCTATCTTTAATGCAATGGAAAAATCTAGGGCACAGGTCAAACCCTTCCTTTCAATAATTTTGAATTTTTCTTTCAAAATGTCATTTTCACATAATCTATCATAGGCTTCCCTTATTTCCATGTTACATATTCCTCCTATCTTATAGTTGTAACATATTCTGACATCTTGAACCCTAATGACATTTGGGGGAATCATGGACAACACACTTGAAGGATCTTGTTTGTAAGCTATATCTAGAATTGCTTCAAAATTTGGTTGTTTCACCTCGTTACTAACTAATTGAACATTCAAAACCTCTTTCACTTTTACATTTCTTGAGCTAGATGCCATTGTGACAAACTAGGTTTTTAGCAAATTCAAACTGCGTAGGTTGGCTTGTGATAAATACCTTGAAAATATGAAAAAATAGAGTGAAATCATCACTAAGATCTTTTGCAAATACTTTGAGCTGGTTTATGAGCCACCTTCTACTCTACTTGCACTTGCTTGAATTTGAAATGATGAATAGTAAGTAGAAATTTTTCATATATCCTTCAAAACCCTTGCATTTAATGCTTGGTGCTTACACAACTGTAAGCTTGGCATCAACTATTTCTAGAGTTACTTGGCATCTACTAACATTTCCTCCACTTGGTAGTACTACAAGTTTGGCATCTACTAGCCAATCTCCTAGGTCAACATAAACTAGCATTCCACTTAGCATCCACAGAGAACATTTCATGCTCGACAACAACATGAAAGACTTAAAGATTTAACTTGAATTTTATACCACATCTTGCATCTTTTTTCATGCTAATGTATTATTTTTAGTACTATCTTCTTTTGGAACTAATGTATGATATAACATTAAATATTAATCCCACATCCCTCTTGTTTGTCTTGTTTGATGAGGTGTGACCACCTGACCCATTGGGTGAAGTGATCCTTTCTCCATTTGATGTACTTAAATCTTCTCTCTTTTTCCATGTCTTATTCATCTCACTTCTAATGTGTTCAAAATATACCTTGCCTTTGCCTTTATGAAATTCACAACTTGGTTCTTTTGACCTAGTTAGATAATTCTTGTTGATGTGACCAGTCTTGAGATAGCTGAAACATGTTGTTTGACTCAACCATCTTTTTTAATTGTCTATGAAATGTGTCTCGATGCAATTCTTAGGGATATGTCCATATTCTTGACAATAATGATAGCTATGTCTTGTGTTGTAATACCAATTGTAAAAGTGTCCATGGCTTCTTACCTTTGTTGACTTGTTTGATGACCACATAGGTTTGGATCTGCATTCAAAAGCTCTATGCCCATATTTCTAACAATTGTAGCAATAGCCTTCAAATCTTTGTGTATTCATGGTCCTAGTTATGCATTTGTGTGCCTGATGACCTTGCTTATTGTACTTGTGACAATGAATCATGTTCTTTGTCTTTGCATTCTGATTTGTATTCTTGCTCCTACACACATTAGTAGTATGTCCTTTCTTACCAAAAAAGTGATAAATAGGTTTGGAGTTCTTACCTTTGATGTTCCTTTCTTCAAAAAATTTTGATGATTCTCCTTCTTTCATGCTTGTGTAGCCTAATCCTACTACATCATTGTTTGATCTAGGGGATTTTAGTAATTATTCAAAGTACTTGATGGCTTCATTTGGCTTGTTGAAACTTTCAGCAATTCTTCTTTCTCTTTTTAGATCATTCTATAGCTATTCATTCTACAACTTCAATGTGGTTATCTCAATGTCTTTGACATTTAATTCATGATGAGCATTCATCATTTGTCTTAAGGTATTTGTAAGAATTTTCCTTATGAAAAAATCACCCAAGATCAAGGAACTCAAGAAAAAGCACAAAATAGACCAAAGTATGATCAGAATAACAATATGAAATTGTATTCATGCAATTTCATGTACATACGCATTAGGAGATCCTAAATATAAAGGCCTCTAGAATGCTTCTAGAATTTCTAGGAGTCAACACACTGATAGGTCTTACAACCAAGCACATGTCCACCAGAAGTGGATTATCCTCCATTAAGCACAAGAGTAAGTGTGATGATGAGAGGATAAGCCTACAAATTTGTAGCATGTAAAATTATGTTGTAGAGTGCTTAAATGAGAGTGAAAATAACTATGTTATCTACATAACAACTCAGTTAATTATGCAAACTCCAGTGTTGTCAACATGAAAACTCATAAGAGTATGCAAACTCCTAAGTGTTGAACTAATAAGTAATAAAATAATGCATTGACCTAAGTAAAATTAAGTAAAGTGTAATAGGTAAATACTTATTTACACTAGCACCCCCCCTTAAGTGCATCTTAGGGAAATGCACTTAAGCTTCTGAAAGTAAGGATGAAAATGCATGATGGGTCCCGACTACTAGGCCATGTTAGGTACCCATGTACAAAATGCAATGCAATCTCTCATAAAGTGGAGAAAGAGGAAAAAACTCATGGGAAAAATCCACCCCCAAAAAGAGAGATAAAAAAATAAGATGCATGGATGGATGGAGTAATCAAGACCCCCCCCCATTACAACATACATCAAGTATATACAATAGAGAAGTATGAGAATAACACAAGCCTAGAAGAGGAAAAGGTCCCCCCCATAAGAGAGAAGAAGAAGAAGAAGAAAGGAGACAAGGTAGTCTCCCCCCCCCCCCCCCCCAAATGTACAATGTCAATCAGTGATAGGTACTCCAATCTAGAAGTTGATTCATGGCTACTAAATAATGTTCCTCCCCTTTGGAAGAAACAATATCATAGGTACAAATGAGATGCTTCCTCAATACATAGAAAGAATCCTGACACTGAATAGTGTCTTTGAAACCTGCTCAACTATCCCTATGTCTATACTAATTGGTGCCCCTTCCAATGCTATTGAAAAGAAAAAATTTAGATCTAGCAAGGATGGATGTAGAATCTATCCCAAATAACCAACTATCTCATCAAATGATAAAGAAACCTATAACTGTTGTACATAAGAATCCATAATCATATAAATCTGTGAAGACTGATCATGTAGAGAATGGATAGGAGGGTCAAAGTGAGCCCTCACAACAATTGAAGAAGGATCTTCTTCACCAAAGAGAAGATGTATATCATCAATGATGTCTCCCAAATATGCTATGTATGAATCCACAAGCAAACCTAAAATATCTACTATGTAGTCATCCTGTGATGCTAGAGTTGGAAGAAAAGGTGTACCCTACTATGCTAGACCTATCACTATGGAAATATATACTTTTGGAATAGGTTGATGCTATGACATTGTACTACAACTGTCAATAGGATCCCACATATCTGAGTTTGTTGAATCACTATCACTGGTGTGACTATTAGTTTCCACTGTGTATGAAGTGCAAAGATGAGTAGAAATTTTTTTCACTTTCCTCAAAGTAAAAATTCCTCTTATAAAAATCTCATGAGTCTTAGGATCCATAAGTCTATATACCTTAACACTGTCTTCATTTCCAATGAAATTACAAGGCCTTGGTGGTGGTACCTTGCATTCCCTTGAAGATATTTTTTCCCATGCTAGACAACCAAAGACAAAAATGTTTCACAACTAGTTTTCTACCACACCATTCCTCAAAAGGAGTCTTTTAGCTATTAAGTATGTGATTGGCACTATTGATAGCTTCAACTTCAAGTGATGGATCGAGAGACTTGGCTTGTATCATGCAACTTGCCATTGACTTAAGAGTGCTTGTCCTCAATGCTACAATATTTGTCTTGTACAAACTGAATGCTAGTGGATTTTGAAGATCAATACCCTCAAGTTTGCAAAAGTCTTTAAATCTTGTGTTCACATATCTACTTTTATTGTCCATCCAAAGAACTTTTATGGATTTCCTTTATTTCTTTTCAACATGACTCTTGAAGGCTAGAAAATTATCAATCACTTCAATTTTATGATCAAGAAAGTAGACCCATGTGTAGTATGAAAAGTCATCAATGAAAGTGAATATGAAGCAACCCTAGTTGACTGATGTCACTAAAAAAGGACTTTCTAGTACTATGTGAACCAACTAAAGAACAATTGATGCTATTGAAGACTTCCCTTTATCAAACTTCTCCTCTAGATGCATATCCATGGAACAAGTTAAACATACACCCTTAGAAAAGTTGATTGTAGGTCAACCTTTGACCATGTTGTTCGAGAAAATTTGATGAAGATACTAAAAGGCAAGATAACCATACCACTCATGCCATAACGTACTTTATGAATGAGATTGAGTCAACAAGGCATGTGAAGGAAACTTAGGCATAAAGTGAGAGAAAGAATAAAGCCTTTTGTGATGATAGACTTTCCCCTCTACAACCACTAAATCATCTTTAATATTGCACATGATTACTAAATTAGAAAGGAACTCAACTTTTTTATCATCTTCATAGTGAGTGATTTGATAGATATATAGGAGATTCAAGCTAAGGTTGGAAACATAGAGAACTTCTTTGAACTCCCCATTTTCCATCTCAACTTGTCCTTTCCCTTCAACTTCCATTTTTGTATCATCTCCTACAAATATGTGCAATACCTTAGACTACTTCAATGAAGAAAATTCTCCTTTTGAAGAACCCATATGATACAAGGCACCTGAGTCAAGAATCCATTTCATTGAAGAAGTTGAATTTGCCATAAGTACTTGCCCTTTTCCCTTTGAAGTGGGTGGAGTTGAATCCTTGGAAGCATTTGTCACATTAATTTTGTTCTTCTTGAGTAGGTTTTCCAACTCATCTATTTTCTCAATCTTGCAATGATGCTCATCATGATTTGGTTTCTTTCAATATGCAAAAAAAAATTTGTCCTTCTTTTCATTGTTTCCCTTCTTGTTGGAAGAACTCCCTTGTAGCGAGGAGGAAGATTGTTATGTCTTAGATTGTGATTTTTTCTTCCACTACTTTTTCTTGCTATTGTTAGAACTTTCTTCTCCTTCACTTGATTCGTTCTCATAACTAGCTACAAATGCTTTGGTCTTTGATGACGTGAGAAGTACCATATCTATCAACTTAGATGGTTCAAAAATTAACATTTTTGCAAAAGCATCAAATGTAGGCTTTTGGAAAGCACTTTCCATTGTCAACTTGTGAGTGTTATAACTAGAAATAAAGGAAGCATACTCTAAAGGTAGCCTCTTTAGGATGTGATGAATCAACCTATCATCCTTCATGGGATTACCAAAATCTTTAAGAAGTTATCTAAACTCATTGGCTTTATTGATATAACCTTGAATTATGCAAAAATTCTTAAGATCCAATAGAAGTAGATCATCCACAATCTAGAATCCCTTTTCCTCATCCACCTTACCATACAATGCTTCGCGTTTTTCCTAAAAAGGTTTGGCATCCTTGAAATTATAAATGTGGAAGAAGAGATATCTATGTATACAACTCCTGATAATTCCTAAAGCTTGATTGTCTTTTATTTGCCAATCAATGAGTGTTGTAGCATCAATGAGTTTTGTGATTGTACCATCAACATAAAGATTTAAACCTTTTTCTATTAATCTACTCCATAAAAATATCTTTCCGTGTAGCATAATTGTGTGAAGTTAGAAGTGGAGCTTTTGGTGAACCCATGATGTAGAAAAAAAAAAGCACAAAAGATAGACACAAGAACACAAGAGACACCCACTATTCACTCAATCAAAAAACCCCCCCAAAAAAAGATGGTTTTGGCACTTTATATGTAGTGTGTGTACAATAGGCCACTTGTCAAAATGTACAAAGTGGACTTTGATTTGGTTGTAAACAACTACCTTTTGAGGCTCAAATCTGTCATTAAGCACTATAGCTCAGATGTAAAACAATTTTGAAAATTAATCAAAGCAATACAATGTAGAAAAGGCCCTAAATCTGAAGGTAGTAGTTTTGTCCACACAACCCTATAATATAAATGTAGCTCTATAAAGTAGATGAAAAATTAAGCACTTTTTAAAAAAATAGAACCTAAAAATGTGTCCAGATGAGCCCATACAAAGCATTTGAAGTTGCAAAATGTAGGATTGGACATGTACAGTCACAAAAAAATTAATTTCTGACAAATTTGTGGACCAAAACAAGAAAAGAATACCACAACTAATTTTTTTGGGAAATTCTACCCCAAATTAAAAAAATTGCACCTAATTTGAAGTCTAGATGACCAAGTTATGGCCTCCCAAAATAAAATTGTCAAATCAAAATTGAATCTAGATAGGTCTTTAGGCAACAAAGTGTGAGGTTAAATTTGATGGTCAAATAGTCGTCATAGTAGTTCAAAATTTCTTGGAAATGATGGTCAAATGGTCATCAAATTTAATCTAAAAAAAAGTTGACGTTAGTGAAAAGGCCACCCAAATGATGTGGAAGGTACAATCAATAACGTGGATGGTATAGAACCATACACATGCTAAGCTAGTAGGTATGGTTATATGAATCATATAGAAAAAGAAAACATGGCCCTACCTACATTTGCATATGGTCACCATCTAGCTTGTTGAGGTGTCTACTTGCTTGGCATTGAGTTGGTCAATGTGGGTTTGTATTGTGCCACATGGTAGGAGTGCATGGAGGTCTTCATAGGCACCACATGGACTTGAGACCTACAAATTTTGTCTATGTGTAGGTGACACTTGTTACTATACTGGCACTAGTGACTGTTTGCTAGAAATGTTTTAAACGTTTAGAGACCACGATCCGATGTCACAGTGTTAAAAGATGTCACCAAAAATTTGTTTTTTTAGTCTCACATCTATGGGTAAATAGAACTTTGCATTGTTTAAAATCCCAAAGCCACGGTGAGTGAGTAACAAAGCTATCGAATGGTTGAATTTTAACCACCGTTGCTAGATATGGCATGTCCACTAAGTATTGCTGGTGATTTTTTGTAGCTAGAATTTGGTCACACTGGCTATAGAGAATTGATGTCATATGCTGGATTTGAATTACCAATAAATTGGAATATTTTGTGAACTAGAATGGAATATTTCACAGAGTTCTAGGGTGTCACTACCTGGTTCCTACAAAAAAAAAATTCTCTACAAGCTTGACAGGCTCAAAAATATTCCAAAAAATTGCAAAAAATGGATATTGAAATTGTAGAGAAATTAAATGCAGATCTAAAGGATAAATCACGGATCTAAAAAATGATCGTACCAAATTTGAAAATTAGAACTTCGGGTGCCAATTTGCAAAAAAAATTGCCCCAAATCCAACTATAGCCTAGGGTAGGCAACTTTATAGTCAAATTTCACCAAATCAATGTTTTGGATGCAATGGTGAGGTTTGCTTTGGCTCTAGATGCTCCCAATGATTGTGATTCTCTAGATTTGGGATTAGGTGCTGAAGCAGGAATTGTCTAGAATGTCTATGTAAAGAAAAATTCTCCAATCTGTGATACCATGTAAGAATTTGCCTTAGGGAAAAATCATCCAAGATCAAGGAACTCAAGAACAAGCACAAAATAGACCAAAGTATGATTAGAATAACAAATTGAAATTTTATTCATGTAATGTTATGTACATACACACCAGGAGTGCCTAAATATAAAGGCCCCTAATATGCTTCTAGAATGTCTAGGAGTCAACACACTGATAAAGCTTACAACCAAACACATGTCCACCAGAAGTTGATTATCCTCCATTAAGCATAGGAGTAAGTGTGATGATGAGAGGATAAGCCTACAAAGGTGTAGCATGTAAAATTATGTTGTAAACACCATGTGCTGAATTAGAGTTTCTTACTCTAGTGTTGTCAACATGACAACTAATAAGAGTACAAAAACTCCTAGGTGTAAAAGTAAAGTTAAGTAAAGTTAAGTAAAGTGTAATAACTAAATCCTTATTTACACCAACAACATCCAATTGCATGTTTGAGATCTTGGTCATCTCTGTTGACTTCTCTTCCAGTCTATTACTCAATTTTTTTTTGTCTTCCTCAATCATGGCCTTATCTTCCATAGCTTTCTTCTTTTGTTTTATTACCTCACATAGCATCATGGCTTGAGATTCCTATTATAGCTTGAGATTTTTTATTTCCCCAGCTTGTGCTCTATTCTTTTCTATTAGATTTGCAACTTTTGCATCAAATTCACTTGAGTTGCCATCTACAACTAGCTTTTTGGTGTCAATCTCTTTATATTGTGACTCATTCTCTGCAATAGCAATTTTTTTCCTTCTCTTCAAGGAGTTCTTCAAAGCATCTCTAGCTTTATTTAGTTGATGCAGTATAAGATGTATTTCAATCTTTTGATTCTCAATAGTCCTTCCTAACTTGTAGGCTTCAATGTTAAAATCTTTTCTCTAAGATGCAAAGCTTCTCCTTCTGAGAACTTAGCTCTGATACCAATTGTTGGAATTACAAGCATGAAAGGTAAAATTCTAAGGGGGGAGGTGTAGGAGTTTAAACTTGCACCCATAACACTTTCACCATTCACACATCACATGCTTTAAAATACTGAAATAACATGGAAAGTAAATGCATCTAAAACATGTAAGTAATCAAACACACATAACACTAGATATGATTACCTAGAAACCCTCCAAAATAGAAGCTAAAATTGGGGTGGGGATGAAAGCTACAAATATTTACTACTATAGTTGTAAAGTGTAGCCAATTAAGGTTACAATGGTTTGACCATGAATCATGATCTGCCCTATGGAAGCCATGTCCTGTTAAAGGCTTACAAAGACTATTAAGTCCCACCTTGTTAGAGGATTTCAACACCCTGTTAGAAGTGTGCTTGGTTAAAAGACTTTACATCATTCACTTGGAATGCTATTAGAAATCTGATTGAAAATCTCATTGTTGTCGAAGATCAAAGAGGGAGATTGTTGTAAAAAAATAATTTCAATCATTATTTTTCCATTGATGTCAAACCTGCTATTTGTAAGAATGATATTTTCTTATAAGGTTCAAGCACTATCACTTAGTTGATTGATTAAGAGGATTTGATCAACAAGATGTAACAAGAGCACCTAAAGGAAAGGTTGAGTTATGATGTTGTAATGAAGTGCAAGGGTAAGCTAAGACAATGGTTAAGTAGTGTATTAATTGCATACTCAAAGATATAGAGGATGGTGACACTTAGACATAGTGGAGGAAGAAGTTGTAACAAAGTTCACTGCAAAGCTTTAACCTTGATCATCGAAAGGAGTTGAGAAAATAAGTTGAAGCTAAGAAAATTATTAGTAGAAACCATGTAACAGACATTTTAAGTTGGTGCCGAGTGATCTTCAGGTGCTAAGCATCAAGGAAAACATAGTTGATGCCAAGTAACTCAGTATGTGTTGAGCACCAGTATTTCAATAGTGTGAAACTGCTGCATTATTTCAAATAACAAAGATTCACCAAATCCAAGCTGACTTAGTGGTTACATTGAATTTTTTGAATGAGTTGGAGGACAAGGATGATGAGTTGTTGGCACAGAATCCTATGTAACTATTTTTGGGTGAATTCTAATGGATTATTCAAGAAGTTTCTAGAGGAAACAAAATATGTGTTAGATGCAATGAATCCTACCTAATCCATGTGAACTGAAATTGAAGAAAATATGAATTGAGTGGGAAAAGGAACTCCAAGACTTCTATTGAAGAAGTCATTAACCAAGAAGAAAAGAGTTGCTAATACTGTTGTTGCAGAAGTGTCAAATTTGTGAAGAGATTGAAAGGGTGTCAAGAAGGAGACATCTAAGAGAAGGAAGAGCACAAAGGCTTTTCTTCTACAAGTGGTCATGATGAGATGATTTCACTGGTACATTGAGTATGGAGAATCAAGGAGAGAAATCTTGAAAGTTAAGGCAAGTAGTTAAGAGTTGCAGAGATAGAAGGCTAGGCAAGGGTATGAGCAGAGAAGTGATATGAGATCTGCAAGATAAGTTGTATGTTGTAGATAGGTCAATATTTTCTAATACTCTCTAGCAATTTTATTAGATCTAAAAATCCTATGGACTTAGGTTGGCCTAATGGCTATTTGTAAATCCTTTAATAGGGTGGCATTCCAAGTGAATGTTTAAAGTCCTTTAACCAGACCCACTTTTAACAGGGTGGTTAAATCCTCTAACAAGCTCACATTTAATAGTGTGTGTTGTAAGCCTTTAACAAGGCAGCCCTTTCATAGGGCATCACTTCAGAAGGGTGAGAATTGAGTAGTATGTTACTGGTGGTTTTTCCCAAATTGGGTTTTCACATAAATCACTATGTAATGTGTTGATTTATAGTAACTTGCTAATTAGACAATTTAATGTTTGAATGAATGAATGGATTCACCACACTTAGTGAAAATTTTGAAAGGGAAATTTGGACCTTGAATAACTAATTCACCCCCCACCCCTCTCATTTATTCTAAAATAATTCTAACAATTGGTATCAGGGCCTTCTGCTAATTTAGTTTCAAGGTACTAGAAGTAGGAAGATCAAGATGTCCAAGAGAGAAGTTTCCAAGCTTAAAAAAACCAACTTGGTTGCATGGTAGAGTTTGATGACATTGCACCTTGGATCAATAGGTGACTATGCAAAAAATTCAATTGGAATAGAACATGTAACTCTGGTAGGACATCCTACTACAAATGATTTGAACAAAAAGGAGGACAATCAAGCAGTGGTTGAGATTGCCTCTACACTTAGCTATGTCGAATATGATGATGTCAAAGACTATGGCACTGCATTCAAGATGTGGAAAACCCTATTAGAAATCTATGGAGGATATTAGAATGTCCAGAGAGCAAAGAGAGAAAGCGTGGATGAAAGTTTGATGACATGAAGATGGAGGAAGGTGAAAATCCTGCTCAGTATGCTGCAAGAATAAAAGAAGTGGTGAGTGAAATAACAAGTCTAGGTGGTCAACTGGAAGAAGAAACATCCATCAACAAATACTTGAGAACTTTTCTCCCTATCTGTGCTATAAGAGTTTCAACCATTCAAGAGCTGAGGTGTGTACAAGGGAACACACTAACTTTTGAAGGAATAGTTGGAAGACTAACTGCATTTGAGCTATCTAATTTTGACAATTATAGACCTAAGAACTTTGAATCTACTTTCAAGGCCAATATGACAATAAAAGATACTAAGGAGGACACATTAAGAAAGAGAACAAGAAAAGGAAAACATACATCCAATGATAGTAGAAGAGATGAGGAAGATGTGGAACAGTTAGAAGCACTATTAGCCAAGAGATTCCATAGAAGTAAAGGCAAATTCAAAGGTAAGCTTCCTATCTTATGTTTCAATTGTAATGAAGTAGGTCATATAGCTAAAAGATTCCCACAAAAGAAAAAATTTAAAGAAGGAAGCAAGTTTAGGAACAAAAGAGAAGATGATAGAAAAGACTACAAGGAGAAAGGCAAGAGATGCTACATTGTTGAAGAAGACTCTAATGAAAGTGATGATGAAGTAGTCTATGTAGCCATGAAGGATGAATCAGACTACAATAAAGATGAACCAACAACATTGGTTACCTATGTGAACAAGAATGATAAGTGGATGCTCACATCACATGATAGGAGATAAAAGTAAGTTCATTACCTTTACTCAATATGATGCAAATAGTATTAGATTTGGTAATGATGCCCCATGTCAAATCAAAGGAAAAGGCTCTATTAAACTTACAGAGAAAATTTCATATGATAATGCATACTATGTTGAAGGATTGAACTAAAACTTGTTGAGTGTCTCTCAATTAGGCAATGTAGGTTGCAAAGAGAAATTTGGAAACAAAACTGCCAAGATCTATGATATCGATGGAAATCTGATAGGAAAAGGTGAACAAACTAGGAGTAATCTATTTTACCTAGATATGGAAGAAGCAAAATGTCTTATTGTTAGACTTGATGATGTGTGGTTGTGGCATAAAAGGTTGTGTCATGTTAATTTTGATAATCTGATTAGCATTAGCAGGAAGAACAAAGTCAGAGGATCACCCAAGTTGAAGAAACCTAAAAACACAATGTGTAAACAATGTTAACTAGGGAAGATTACTAAATCTAGTTTCAAAAGAAAATCATACACTTCCAATGAAGTTCTAGAGTTAGTTCATATAGATAAATGTGGCCCAATAGAAGTACAATGCTACCTAGGAGATCGATACATAATGCTATTTGTAGATGACTATTATAGGATGATGACTGCTATGTCCTTAAATAAAAAAATCTAATGCATTTCAAATGTTCAAGTGGTATTTGGCTAGATTTGAGAAGGAAATAGGAAAGAACCTGAAATGCCTAAGGTCAGACAGAGGAGGTGAATTCACATCAAGAGAATTTGAAGTATTTTTCAATGACAGAGGTATCAAAATGAAAATGTCAGCACCAAGAACTCCACCACAAAATGTTATTGCTGAAAGGAGAAATAGGTCAATGATTGACTATGCTAGAACCTTGATGATGGAGAAAAATGTTGCACTTAAGTACTAGAGAGAAGTTGTAAGTACTGTAGTCTACACACTGAACAGAGTTCAAGTCAACAAAGGTACAAATGCAACACCCTTTGAATTATGGTATGGTCATTCACCTAATGTTAAACATTTCAAAGTGTTTGGTTGTAAATGCTATATTCTAAAAGACACTAGAAATCGAAAGTTTGATTCAAAAAGTGATGAATGAATATTTCTTGGGTACTCCAGTAAAAGCAAGGCATATAAGTCTTTGAATACTAACACTAATAGAGTTGTGGAGAGTGCAAATGTAAATTTTGATGAGCATGCAAAAGTTCAGGATGATGAGTCAAAGAAAATAGAGGATTATAGATCCTTTGTATACTTCTATGAGGGAACGACAGCTAAAGAAAATACTACAAATCAAGTTGGGAATCAACAAAAAACTTCAAAGTCTATCAAATCTCAGCCTATGAATGCTGAGTCACATTTAGAAGTCGAGCTACAGAATGTAGAAAATGAACAAACTAGTTATACAAATAGTATACATGAAAGGAATGATGAATTACCTAATGAAGAAGAATGAAATGACTCTGAAGCTAAAGGATCAAATGTGGAAAGATAGACTAAACCCAGATTAGCTAAGTATGTAAGAAGACATCACCCTACAGATCAAATTATTAGTGATAAGGATGCTAGACCAATGAAAAGGAATAGACTCTAAAATGAATCATGTCTACTAAGTAAAGTTGAACCCAAAATAGTCAAAGATGCACTACAAGATGATGACTAGTATAAGGCCATGAAAGAAGAGATAGATTAGATTGAGAAAAACAAAACTTGGTCTCTACTTCCCAGACTAGCTGATAAGAATGTGATTGGTACCAAGTGGGTGTTCAGAAATAAACTTGATGAGAATGGTGAAATAACAAGGAACAAAGCGAGATTAGTTTGCAAAGGCTATGTGCAAGAAGAAGGACTGGATTATGGAGAGAGATTTTCTTTTGTTTCCAAAATGGAAGGATTAAGAACATTATTTGCATATGTTACATATAAAGGTTTCAAACTCTACCAGATGGATGTGAAGTCAAATTTTCTGAATGGTATACTAGAAGAGTAAATCTACATAGAACAACTAGAGGGGTTTGTTGATGAGAAGAACAAGGACATGCAAACTATGTAAAGCACTTTATGGATTGAAGCAAGTGCCAAGAGCATGGTATGAAAGGTTGCACAAATATCATATAAAGATAGGATTTGAAAAAATAGATGACAACAACAATTTGTACATCAAATATGACGAAAGTAAAGACACTTTGATTTCAGAATCTTTGTTGATAACATAATATTTGGACAAAAAGATGTTTTATGCAAAGATTTTGCAAATCAAATGAAGCATGAATTTGAGATGTCAATGTTTGGAGAAATTAAATTATTTGTTAAATTACAAGTACATCAGTTGAAGCATGGCATATTTGTGACTCAATCCAAAAACATCAAGGAAGTACTCAAAACATTTCGGCACACCAATGGCAACTGGACATAAGCTATCCAAGAATGATGAGTCAGCTGAAGTAAATTAGACATTGTATAGGTCAATGATTGGAAAGCTACAATATGTTGTACATAGTAGACCAAACATTGAATTAGCTATTGGAATAATGGCTATATTTTTTGCCAATCCAAGAGAAAACCACTTAATGGCAGTAAAGAGAATATTGAGATACCTAAAAGGAACTGATGACTTTAGTTTGTACTACAAAAGGAATGAGAAATTTGAATTGAGAGCTTACAGTAATGCACATTGGGGAGGTAACATTGATGATAGAAAAAGCACTAGTGGAGGAGTACTTTTCTTATGAAAGAGGTTGATTACACAGACAAGCAAAAAAATAAAGCTTCACCTCACAGTCTACTACTAAAGTTGAATATGTGGTAGCTGCTATAAAATATACTAATATTGTGTGGATCAAATATTTGCTGCAAGGTATGAAGGAAGAGGTAATTGAGACTATGACACTTTATTGTGATAATACAAGTGCTATCAATATATCAAAAAAATTAGTAATGCATGCTAAAACCAAACATATTGCAATTAAGTATCACTATGTAAGAGAGCTAGTGGAAGATAAACAAGTGAAGATGGAATATGTTAGCTCAAAGGAATAGATTTCTGATACCCTCACAAAAGCACTACCTAAAGATGATTTTGAGTATCTTAGAGGTAAGTTAGGGGTGATACCCCTAGCTAAGGCTACTTAAAGCAAAAGAAAGAATGCCTTGCATCAAGTGAGCTAAATGTTGAAGATTTTGCACATTAATGCTGAGGATGTTTTCTTTGGGATTCATGCCTAAAGTAATAGAAGTGTTAAAAACTTCAAATCAGTCACAAGTAAGGTGACAAAGGGAAAAATTGACTAAAGTTGTAAGAGCTACATCTGCATATTAAAGATGCTAATATGTCTTTGGCATTGTTGTCAAAGAGGGAGAAGTGAACAAATGATCAACAACTGTTAAAGATATAGGATCAAAGAAGTAAAGGGAGAATTAAACAACTGATAAAAAACTATTAAAGATAAAGGATCAAAGAAGTAGAGGGAGAAGTGAACAACTGATCAACAACTATTGAAGATAAAAGATTCAAACAAAGGTTGAATATAGAAAATTGAACAAATAAAGACATATGGAGATTTCAGAGGTTGATTAAAATAGTAGAAGATGAACAATATAGAAGAGGGAGATTACAAGGCTACAACAACAAAGAGGGAGAAATTGAAATGAAGTAATCAGAAAAGTAGAAGGAGATGTAATGTTACAATTTACTTTTGGCATTTGAATTACTATTTTAACCTAGTTAGTTTGTGGTTGAATAGTTTATTCTAATGGTTGATCAGCTTGGTTTGCCATCAATGCCAAAGAGGAAGATTGTTGGAAATCTGATTGAAAAGCTCATTGTTGTTGAATATCAAAGAGGGAGATTGTTGTAAAAGAATATTTTCAATCATTGTTTTGTCATTGATATCAAACCTGCTATTTGTAGGAATGATATTTTCTTATAAGGTTCAAGCACTATCACTTAGTTGATTGATGAAGAGGATTTGATCAACAAGATGTAATAAGAGCACCTAAAGGAAAGGTTGAGTTATGATGTTGTAATTCAGTGCAAGGATTAGCTAAGAAAATGGTCAAGTAGTGTATTGATAACATACTCAAAGATACATAGGATGGTCACACTTAGACATATTGGAGGAAAAAGTTGTAAAAGTTCACTGCAAAGCTTTAACCTTGATCATCAGAAGAAGCTGAGAAAATTAGTTGAAGCTAAGAAAATTCTTAGTAGAAGCTAAGTAACAGACATTTTCAGTTGGTGCCAAGTGATCTTCAGGTGCTGAGCATCAGGAAAAACATAGTTGATGCTGAGTAACTTAGTATGTGCTGAGCACTAGTATTTCAATAGTGTCGAGCTCCTGCATTATTTTAAATAATGAATATTCACCAAATCCAAGCCAACTTAGTGGTTACATTGAATTTTGTGAATGAGTTGGAGGATAAGGATGATGAGTTGTTGACATAGAATCCTATGTAAATCATTTTTTGGCAAATTCTAATGGATTATTCAAGAAGTTTCCAAAGGAAATAGAATATGAGTTAGATGCAATGAATCCTACCTAATCCATGTGAATTGAAATTGAAGAAAAGATTAGTTGAGAAAAAAAAGGAACTCATAGACTTCTATTTAAGAAGTCATAAACCAAGAAGAAAAGAGCTACTAATATTGTTACTGCAAAATTGTCAAATCTACAAAGAGATTGAAAGGGTGTCAAGAAGGAGACATCTAAGAGAAGGAAGAGCACAAAGGCTCTACTTTTACAAGTGGTCATGAAGAGATGATTGTACTAGTACATTGAGTATGGAGACTCAAGTAGACAAAGCTTGAAAGATAAGGCAAGCTGTTAAGAGTTACAAAGATAGAAGGCCAGGAAAGGGTATGAGTAGAGAAGTAATCTGAGATCTACAAGATAAGTTGTATGTTGTAGTCAGGTCAAAATTTTCTAATACTCTCTAGCAATTGTATTAGATCTAGGAATCCTATGGACTTAGGTTGGCCCAAAACCCATTTGTAAATCCTTTAACAAGGTGGCATTCCAAGTGAATGTTCTAAAGTCCTTTGACCAGGTCCACTTCTAACAAGGTGGTTAAATCCTCTAATGAGGTCACATTTAATAGTGTGTGTTGTAAGCCTTTAATAGGGTAGACCTTTCACAGGGCATCACTTCATAAGGGTGAGAAATTAGTAGCATGTTACTAGTGGTTTGTCCCAAATTGGGTTTCCACATAAATCACTGTGTCATGTGTTGATTTCTTGTGTGTTATACTTGCATGTTGATTTATAGTAACTTGCTAATTAGACAAGTTAAAGTTTGAATGAATGAATGATTGAATGGATTCACCACACTTAGTGAAAAGTTTGAAAGGGACATCTAGACCTTGAATATCTAATTCACCCCCCACCCCTCTCAATTATTCTAAAGTAATTCTGACAAATGCCACCCTATTAAAGGATTTGGAAAATCATGTTAGGACTACTTTGCCTAGGAAATTTAAATGAAATTGACTATTAAAAAGTCAGCATAGATCTTGTAATTGGCATTTTCTTGCATAATAACAAATCAACTCTGCACAATGTCCTTCTTAATCATTGTGATTAGATATAACAATGTTGTATCCTTCTCTACCCTTTGTTCTTCTCTAACTAATACTTCAATTCACTCTCACTGCTAATCACCTTGAATTCTATGTGAACAATCTTGTTTTCTTCTCTAGTTCAATCATTGACCCTTGTTATCTTCCTATAACTTGATAAAAAATTTAGGGCTTCATCCTCCTTAAAAAGACTTTGGTGGCTTAGGGTTAGGTATGAATCTATGGATGTGATTCATTCATTTTGCTACTTAACCCTTCCTAATTTATTATTAGCTGCATGTCATTGCATAGGAAATTTGCATATAGATTTATCCTTATCTTCAAAATATCATACTCTATTCTTAGGTCAGCTAAGAAATTGTTTACATAGTTGTTTGTGCCATTACAAACAAATATGTCCAATCTATGCTACTTAACATATGAAGTTATTGATGCTCGACATATAATGGAATTCTACTTTTGGCTTGACACCTGAATAGCTCGACATCTACTATTCACTCGACACTTGAATGGTCACTTAGCATGGTCTATCTACTTGGCACTTGAGTGGCTTGGCACATAGGTTACTCAACACTCATTTCAACTCAGCATGGTCTAATATTTTTCATGTTGTACTCAACATGCATTACTAGTTGGGCATGAACTAAGTAAATGTCTTAAATGTGTTGATACTCAATTATCAAAACCAATGTGAGATCAATAGTAAATAGCTAGTCAACCCTGATTGGTTGATGGTCTCAAATCATGCAAAGTTCCTCAGCTTTATTATGATCATCAAATCTGAATAGATCTATGGCTGGTGCATTCCCACTTTCTGAAGTTAGTTGATATTTAATCAAAGTAGAGAAGCAAGATTCAGACATGTGTCTATGTGAGCCAGTTCATATTTTTCATGATATCGTAGGGCCAAAAAATTGGAGCTACAAGGTCACGACCAATTTTTTGTGCTACAATCTATAGTGAAATAACTTGCATAATAGAATAAAAAATATGAAATATTATATAAATACTTGATAATAGCTAAGAGTAATAGGCCATTTTAAGGGGGCAACTTCCAAATATCTCCAATGAGAACACACTTCACAATGCAATGAAGAAATAAGACTCACAACCTCCTATATATACCTAATTATGCTTAGGTTGAATAGATACAACCCTTCATAACACCTAGGCTGACCTACCTACCTAAATTATAATATAATAATGATAAAATGACTTAATTAAGAATTAAGATAGCCACAAGTTGACTATTCATAACCCTATATACAAAAATATTAAGGGAGTAGCATGCCCCCTCTCTTGAAAGAAGCATTGTTCTTAATGCTAACCAAGCATGGATTCTTTTTAATGAACTCCTCATCCTCCCATGTGGCCTCTTCATCTAGTAAATTCTTCCCTTGGATGAGATACTTAGTCATGCTTTTGTTCCTTAACTTCTTTGTGCATGTTTGAAGAATGCACTCTAGTTCCAAAATTATTCTTTCTTCTTCATCAAGTTCCGGTAATACTATTTGAGTACGAATATTCTACCCAATTACCTTCTTCAAACAAGAAACATGAAAAAATAGATGTATCTTTGTTGTTGATGGCTAACTCCCTAAAAATAGTTGTATGGCATAGTCATTATCCCTCTTAGGAGGAATTTATTTAAGAATATCTGCAAGAATCACTAAGTGATGATGAATTATTGATTGTAAATTTGGATGAGTAAGAGCATTAGATTGAGAGACTTCTAGTGAACATAGTTGGGCCACAAATCTATCTGCACCTTTTCAAAGAAGTTTTTGCATTTGATGAGAGCTTACCATCTATGGGATTTTTCCTTCAATCCCCTTAGCTCCACTACCTTTCCTTGTGATTGAAATTGCATAAATAGTTCTTGGAAGTTCATCTCAATTGTTACCAATGTAGTAAGCAATTTTACTTCCAAAACAATATCTGTTGCACCCATGGATATTATATACATTGGTGTATCTAGTTTATAATCTCCCATGGATAATTTGATGTTATGACACTTTCCTAAACAAATAGTTGTGTCCCCATTTGCGATCAAAACCTAATACTCTCAAGCTAGATATGTAGAGAAATTTAGAAGAGTTGCTAATTATTTGTTGATGAAATTATGAGTACTACCTAAGTCAATCATCATTGTTACTTTCTACTTCTTTAAGAAACCCACTACCTTGAGAGTTTGTGGTGCACTGAAACCTAAAAGTGCATGACACAAAAAGATTGGTTGAGAATCATGTGATTCCTCAACTGACTCCCTATCCTTTTCTAATATGGGCTCATCCTCTTCTTCCTCACTTGGACCTTCAATATTCAATAATTTCTTTTCACGACATAATTTATGCCCTCAACTATGCTTTCTATCACAATTGAAACACAACCCTTTTTCTCTTTTCTCCTCAATTTTTTGTAGAGTAAACCTCATAGGTTGAGGAAGATAAGGTGTTGAATATCCTTTTTCTCTTCTCACATTAGCCCCTTTCTTTCTAGGAATCAAGAACTTCTCCTCTACTCTGTGTACTAATATAAAAGACTCATTTACTAAACAAGGACAAAACATGCATACCTCATGAATGTGATCCTTGAGACCACCAAAGAATAAATCATTCAAGTTCTCCTCTATAATTGTATCCACTCTTAAGAATACATTTCTGAATTGTTGAATATAATCCTTAACTAATACTATTTGTTGAAGCTTAGCAAGTTGGCTAAAGAATTTTTCTATCACACTATTGCTATATTGTGCTTGGAGTTCTTTTGTAAAAATTGACCATGATATAGTGAGACCCTTTTACCTCCTATGAGTACAAAACCAATGATACCAAATGAATTGATCTGGTTCTAGATATAAGGAATCCATCGTAACTTTTTGTACATATGGGATTTAATGTATTTCAAAAAAGCACTCCATTTGATTTGTCCATGTTAGAGGATCCTTGTCATCAAATTTGTAGATATCCACCTTTGGAAAAAAATTCCTAGATCCTGTAGGATTAATAAAATTTGTGTCATTATTAGTTGACTTGAAGTTTTCACCTTGATTTCTTGAGAGTTCCTTCCTTTTTTCATTCATATTGGTGCTTAACATGCTTCCTATATCTGATATATCTCCTCGTAGGTCACACATATCCTTCTTAACCTCTTCCTTGAACTTACTAAGTTCTTCATTGGGCTTACTACCCTCTTTTGCTTCCCAATCTTGATTAGAGGATTTCTCCAGTGTGGTAGAATTATTCTTTCCTCTTGTTGGAGGCCCCATCATAATGGAAACCAATATTTTTGAAATAAATCACACAAATGAAATGTAAATTCTTTGATTTTTTTTTATTTTTACTGTAACTTACTTGGGCCAAGAAATCCTTAGAAAAAATCCACCAAATTTTTTTAGCAAATTTGGTTCCTTGAGAGAGAATTTTCTTAATTTTACAATATCTTTCTTTCTTTTCTTTTTCAATTTCTCCAAGCTTTGAATTTAGGCTTCTCTACTATGTATTGAAAAACCCAATACAAGTTATACTCCAATTCAGTAGGATGTGAGAGATATGAATATCTCAAAAAATGTGTAGAAATAGTAATTCTACAATAATTTCCTCAAATTTGCTCCAATTCCACTAAATTTTGACTATAGCTTCTTTAATATTTTATTCAAAAATGCTTTAAAAATCTTTGAAAATTTTTCTAAAATTTGAATGTTATACTCTTCCCAAAATTGCCCCAATGTTGAGAAAAAAATCTTGGCTCTAAGGTGCCATGATCATGCTCTGATACCACTTGTAATGAAATAACTTGCATAATAGAAGAAATAATATGAAATATTATATATATACTTGATAATATCTTAGAGTAATATTCCACTTCAAGGGGCAACCTCCAAATATCTCCAATGAGAACACACTTCACAATACGATGATGAAATAAGACTCACAACCTCCTATATATTACCTAATTATGCTTAGCTTGAATAGACAAAAACCTTCATAACACCTAGGCCGACCTACCTACCTAAATTATAATATAATAATGATAACATGAATTCATTAAGGATTAAAATAACCACAGGGTGATTATTCATAACCCTATATACAATAATCTTATGATCTGGCGTGAGATCATGAAGCTAATTCTTGGAGTTGTTGATGTTATGGTTTCCAGTTGTCATAGCACCAGAGAAGAGTATAGCCAAAAAATAATATAAAGAGTCCCTGATGTTAAACATGGGTAGATCATGAGACCTTGAGGATGGCTTTCTGGGCTTTTGAAGCTATAAAGAGTTATCATCATGCCATTTTAGAATCGTAGGATCATGATAGAGTTAAAAGGTAAAATGCCAATTTCAAAGGACTCATACATCAAATAAAGTGAATTTTATTAATTCAATAGGCTCATCAAAAAGATCAAATCAAATAGCATTATAATCTCATAATAGACCTTCTATCATAAGATCATGAAGATAACTGATGAGGTCTTCGATGCTACAAGGTTCATGTTTATTGTGAGATCATAGTAGCGGATGTTGAGGGCTATGACCTTATGAAATATGTGGTCAAGTGATCATGAAAGGATAAGTTGATGTCATCGATGCTATGCTAAGAAAATATGACCACTATCATGTTGTCAAAGGTCAATGACAGTTGCTAGGACATTTGTTGAATTTATAAAATGGCTAATGATAATTGTCTGTCATGAAATCATAAATGATTAAATGGAGACTTGGGACCATAAGATACATTGGCAATCATGAGATTGTAAGGGCTAGGTTCCTAGTTTAAGATGATACAAGAGTTTTGATCTCATTTGATAATTGTAGGATCATAGGTTCCTAAGTTGACCATAATATGAAAGGGTTTTTCACTTGTCAAGGCTGGAATATAAAAGGTTCTTTGAGGAATGAATTTTCAAGAGAAGTATAGGGTAGAGGTTGAATATAGTTAATAGATTGATATATCTAATTTGGCATATCGAGAACAATTTGAAGCATCTCTTTAATGGAGAATTGATCTTTTGATTGTCTACAACCACTTTTAGGGTTCTCCATGCCTAGTAAATTCAAAAGGAGCACATACTCATAGCCTATTTATCCTCTACCCAGTTATGCATTAATGATCATCATTTATATCCTCTCAAGGTTGTTATTTTGAAAAAATGATGGATTTCATGCATTTGGACATGTAACTAGATAAGATTTTCTCTAGATTTGCATGATTTTTCTTTACAACTTTAATTTTAATGGTTGAACTTGGCTTCTTTATGAGGTTATCTCAATTATGCTTGAAATATAAAAGTAATTTTTGTTGTCCTTCCTAGGGTCAGTCTCTCTCTAATTCTATTGTATTTTACTATCTACCTTCCTACTATGATTTCCTATGCCTCTCAACTATCACATTCCACTTTTGTATCTCTTTCAACCATTAATATATTGTGCAATACTTTCTTTCCTCTTGTTAATGTATTGCCTTTATCCTACAACTATATGACTATATCTATTTGGGTATTTTAATGATATAAAGTGAAGTCTTTTCCTTGTAGCATTCCTATGTTTTCAAATATGCACGTGGTTGTTAGATTGAGAAATATTTGAATCTGTATCCTTTGAGATTATGTTGGTTAACTATGCATTCTTAGGTAGAGATAAGATTGAGCATACTATTTCGATGTATCACCCCTTTAGATTAGATTAGGTAGTTTTATTTCCATGCATCTCCTTCTCCCTTTTCCTCTCAAGAGTATTTATGTGCACCCTAATATCTCATAGTTCAAGTCCCATAGCTTGAGCATTATTTCCATGTTTCATAAGGTTGGCTTTAGGTAAAAACTTTAGGCAAGGGTGGAAGCTTTTGTGAAAATTTTTTTTGGCACACTAGGTGGGATGATCATTAAAGATTCAAATCAGTTTCCAGAACCTCCACCAGTCATACCACATTTTTTGGCACACCCAATGGGACTCTTGTATTAAAGAATTCTAAGTCTAGTAGTTCATTGGTGTCAAAGAAGAGAACTTTAAATTGATCCTGAGAAGATAGTGTTGTTCTCAGTATTCCAAGCCTTCAAGAGGCTCATTTTCAAGTACTTAGCATCTCTATCTCTATATATTTGGTTTCAAACCAAAGTTTTTGTGATTCATGCCAAAAGCTCATACAAGGGCATCTTCTAGAGGTAATTTTCAATACACTAAGCTTTCATTTTCAAACCTTATAAGGAAAAAGACTAGACACTTGTTAGAAATAGGGATTACTGGGGGGGGTGGGGGGGTGTGGGCGGGTGAATTAGTAATCTACAAACTTTAGTCACCAACTGGATATTATTTCTTACTTTAAACCATACATAACAAAGTAATATAGTAATATTGAACAGTAATAATAACAATGCACAAAGATAACTCATAACACCATATCTTGATAACTAGGGAAACCCTTGTCAAGGGATAACCCTAGTGGGGATCATATCCACTATATAATATACTAATATATAAGTTCCTTGTTAGAGGATGGATCCAATTAGGAGTCAATGATAAAATTTAGTATAAGGAGTCTCTGTTATGAGACATTTAATCCCTATTAGGAGTTGTAGTATAGTAGATACAAGATGAGCCTACTGCCAAAACATGCACTTCTAATAAGAAAAGCTCACTGCCCAAATAAGAAATTAGACTTCTAGAATATAGGTACTATTGTGTTGCATAAAAATGTAATAAAGTAATAACACTAACCAACTAATGCACATTCCTACATTATCATGCAAAACCTCAAAATATGAAAGAAGACATGTAAATAAGCAACATGAAACAAAAAAGAGCATAAAAGAATTCAAAATATCACTATGCAAACCTCATGAAACCATCAAGTGGAGATGATTTCATCACTCATGGGATGTGGTTGCTGATAAATCCAGTAGCATAAAAATAAGGTGGATAGTGCTTTGAAAATGGGGAGAGGGCTCTCCATTTATAGGAAAATGGATGCAACGGATGGCTAAGATTGAATGCAAGATGGAGGGCTAGGATCCCTCAGAATTGATGAGGTGTCAATGAGGTGGAGGACAAGTAGACTCCACATGGATTAGGGTTTTGACCATTCAAAGGGGGCAATATTCTCACATGTGTGAGCAAACTCTAATGGTGACATGATCAATGAGGTGTGAGACAACTTGATTCTCATGCAAGAGGACAAGTGTGCAAGGGGTGTGAGAAGGCATGGCTTCTCACACATGCAAGAGACACCTTGACTCTCATGCAAGAGGACAAGTGTGCAAGAGGAAAAGTGTGCAAGAGACATGCAAGACATGAGGGATGAGGGAAGTGTGAACATCTCTCACACATGTGTGAGGATTCCTCACATAGGTGTGAGAATACACTTAAGATTAAGAGGTGATTAGCTAGGATGATTATGTAAAGCAAGCATAATTAGGAAGTGGGTAGGTTTAGCATGATGGGTTAGGTATGATAGTGAGGTTAGGTGAGGGTTAAAAGTAGGAGCCATGTGCTCAAATAGGATTAAATGTAATATTTAATTCCTAGT
This sequence comes from Cupressus sempervirens, assembly GCA_028749045.1. NCBI lineage: Eukaryota > Viridiplantae > Streptophyta > Pinopsida > Cupressales > Cupressaceae > Cupressus > Cupressus sempervirens. The sequence goes on along the minus strand of CM053791.1, from coordinate 292,335,302 downwards.
GGGATTAGGCAAGGAATTAATTAAGTAAATGACATATTTAATTATAGTGAAAGGGGTTAGATGTAAGTGTGAATAGGTTAGGATTTAAATAAACCTTAGTTTATTTAAATCAAGGTAAGGCAAATGTAATTAAATAAATGCAAATTTATTTAATTAAGGTAGGGGAATTAAATAAATATTAAATATTTATTTAATTGGTCAGGAAATGGGTTTTGGAAAAATTTAGGTGTCTACATTTTTCCCCTCTTTGATATAGCATTAGTAATGTTATATCAAAGAAGAATAAAATATAGTGGCTGAAAGGATAAGACTAGTAGCATGATGACCCAGTCATGGAAGGATGAGGAAGGATGACGAGGGTGGAAAGGTATGCCCCCTCGAGAGGACATGTGGGTTAGGAGAACATGGATGTTCTCTCAAAATGCAAGGAAGATGGAAGGGAGTTATGTTGCAATGGTGTGAATGACCTAAGTTTGATATTGTATTTAACACTATGCACCAAGGTATGAGGAACCAAGATGACAATGTGTCAAGTACGTGAAAAAGGGGTCTAATACAATGATATGCCTTATGAAATCATGATATGGAAGACCATGATTCCTGAGACAATAGGATGCAAAGACCATGATACATGCAAAAAATGCTAATGCATACAAGTAATCAAGCAAACATGCACAAAAGACCAAAAGAAAACCACCATTTTGCCCCTAGTCAAGCTGAAAACCCATTAATGGATTGATTGATGATGATTAAGGATAGAAAAACTAATGCTAAGTGTAATGCACATCCATGGATTGGGAAGGATTCATCCCATGATAATGATGTTTGAAAACGGTCAATGGATTATCAGCTGATTGGGTCAAATTGATGAATTGATTAAGGATTGATGTTCAAGATTGCAAGATTAGATTGATTGAATTAGTATTGATTGCACAGTGAGATTTTTTTTATTTTTTTATTTTATGGTGGATAGAAGAATGAACTTGGATGAGATTGGGAGAATGTTGATGATAGAATGAAGAACGATGAGAGTAGAATCGATATTGATTTGAAAGAATTAGAAGAATTGAAAATTGATTGAAAAATGAAGTTGATTGAAGTGAGTTGGAAGAATTAGATTGAATGAATGTGAGATAGAATGGATAGAAATGAGTTGATTAGACAAACATGAGATAAAATGAATTAGGACCAATGACAAGGGAGAACCAAGGCATGGTAAATGAAGGAAAAGCAACGTGAGGTGGTGGATGCAAGGAATAGTGAAAGGATATAAGGGGCTAAATGATATGGTGTTGGAAAGTACGGAATCAAGGATCATGTTTTGAAGGAGTCCAAATGCCCCATACGAAGGATTGGAAAATGGAAGAAAATGTGGTGGGAAAGTATGCGTGAAAATGGAAGGATAGTGTAAAGGCTAGTGGATGGAGGAAGAGAAGGCATGTGCTCTTCCAAAGCATGTATGAACATTTTGTTATTGTGCCTTTAGTATTGATCACGAGCATGGGCATGAAAGTGCAATGAATAAGGAAAATGTGAGGGAGGGATGGAAAAGGGATAATGATATAAAGAGTATGGATGACATGTGGGATACGAAGGGGATGGAATGGATGGGATAACCAAGATCAAAGACATATGAAAAGGGGAAGGAAGCATGTAGGAGTATGGATGGAAAATGGATGAACATGAGAAGGACTATGGAATGCGAGATATGGAAAGCATGTCAAGATCAAAGATAGGCAAGAATTATGGATGTATATAGGATAATTTATGGCTAATGAGAAAGGGATATGGAAAGTGCATATGGATGGATGAAAGAAAAGTGAAAGTCAAGATCAAAGATAGAAAAGGATAATAAATAGGAGATGAAAGTATGGAAGATATGTAAGGGAGAGTGGTATGGATGGAGCTTGTCCCCAGTGTAGAGTGCAAGTGGAAGAGAAAAGTGAATGGATGGATAAGTGGAAGTGAAAGGCAATGGATACATGATAGGAAAATGAAGGGAGGACTCAAGCATCTATTTACATGGATGGTATCCCTTGATATTGTTCTTTTCTTTTTTTTTTGCTTATTATTTTCAAGGAATTCTGGCTATTTTCTCATAGATGTTGGTAGAATAGTAAAAAGAAGGATGGAGTGGCTGAGGGAATGGAGGACAATGACTTATGAAAAAGTTTGGATTAAGGGGGTGAAGCGGGTGGTAGGAAGACATGGTGGATGGATGCTAGATTGGAAGACTTGTGAGAGAAGGGATGAAGGAGGCAAAAAGATCGTCATTGGCACACACCTTGAAGGGTGATGGAAAGAAGGAAATTGTGGAGGATATGTGGGATAAAGTTTAAATTTTGGGATATAGGGACCCAAAATAGATGAAGGAGATGACAGATTTGGAATGGTGGATTTGGGTATATAAGGACCCAAAATAGATTTGGAAAATGGAAGCTTAGATGGTTGAGGAATGAGGAAAGCCTTTGGATTAGCAAAATTGGATGTCATTTGGAATCTTTCTTTGAGATTCATTGCTACATTAAGTAGCTTTGGTATCCACAATATTTTTGCATTTTTGATTTTGAGCCTTTGTGGCTTTTTTATTTTGCTTTGGATCAGATTTTTCTTTTCTTGAACATGTTGTTTAGAACGGACATGTTGATCCTTGGGCTTTTGTGGATTTTTAGCTTTATTTTCTTTTTCTTTAGCATCCAATGTGCTTCCATTGGCTATGGTAGGGGTGCATGAAGAAAAATGTGATGGATAATGTATGCATGGTGAATGTTGGAAGGAATTCAAGGACGTGTGCCTTTGTGGATCTTTATTAGGAGTATGAGAGGATGAAGTGGAAAACATGGATATGGTAGATGGATGTATGTAAGGACCCAAAATGGATGGAAGGGATGAAGGGTTTGGTGGTGGAACATAAGGACCTAGAATGGACAGAAGTGAGGAAGGAATGGGAATATGGATATAAGGTCCCAAAATGGATTTGGAAGAGGAATGATGGGAAGTTTTAGGTTTGGAAGGAGGAATTTTAGGTTTGGAGGGAGTGGAAGGTGTACCAATATCTTGAGACCATATTTCTGCAATGGGATACTTATCATTTTCAAGACAAGATGCGCATCAAGGTGCATGGGGTTCATGATTGGAAGGATCATGTGGAGGATTAGGAGGGAGAATAGGATCATGAGATAGAGGGAAATCATGAAAGGGAAATGAAGGGGGTGCTTTGATCTTGACTTAGAAGAGGATCATGAGATGGAATAGGATCATTGAATGGAGTGATTTGATCTTGACATGGAGGAATATTAATGGATAGAGTGGAAGGAACTTCTGCATGAAGGGGAAGATCTATGGATGTTAACTTGTGAGATGGAGTGGAAGCAATAATGTGCATGGTACATGGAATGCCTTGATCTTGATTAGAAAGGGAATCATGAGATGGACTAGGAGGGATAAACAGATCTTGAGGGATAAGGGAAGGATGGGATGGAGAAATGCTCGGATCTAGAGGAGAAGAGGCATTTATAATGTCATGCTTTGGAGGAAGGTCATGAGATGGAATTGGGGGTATGACTTTGGGTGATTGGCTCTCTTCATTTTGTATTTTACACTTAGCCAAGAGTGATGTGAAAAATCCCTTATGAGGTGGGGATGATGTTTTTGGAGGATTAGGATGATGGTTGTGGGAAGGTGTAACCATGGGTGGGGGATTGCATGGAGGTTTGGGGTTGGATGGGACATGAGGACTAGGATCTTTGAAACATGGGGGAAGAGGACACATGGCATGGAAGGTGGCCTCTTGCTATTGGCCTTCCAATAGATAATTCTTTAATTGTTCCATTTCCATGGCAAGGGCATTTGTCTTGGAGGAAGTGTGTGGGATATGAATAGAAGCATATGTAGGTGTAGGATAATGAGGTGGATTTCCTTTGTCAAAGGTAGAAGAATAATGCACATGAGATGGATGAGAGTTGGGTATGAAATGTTGAGGATGAATTTGATATGTTGGTTGAATGGGAGGTATAACTCCATATTTTCTTTGAAGATTATCAACCATTTGATTAAGCAAATTCAAATCCATAGATCTTAGAAGAAGAGTGACGAAAAATTTGATGAAGGATGGGATACGAACTTTGGACTAGGAGCAAGCTTGGACTTTGCGTTGATTCGAATTGTATTTGATATTGATTTGATTGAATTTGATTGGATTTTATTGGATATTGATTGGATATGATGTGATTGAATTAGGGTTTGATTTGATTTGATAAAAACCCTATGATATTGCAAACAAGTGAATGTGGTATTAGAATTAAAGTTCGATGTTCATGAAAACGCTCCTATGTCCAAAGTAGGATGATTTTATGAAAATTAAATTAGAATAATGTTTAAATAGATGGAGAAAGATTGATTGACTTTGAATTGAAGATGTAAATGGATTGAATTAGAAATTGATTAGAAAAAAATGAATTTGACAAGGGATTGGATTAGAATGATGATGATGCGAAGGATTGAATTATGAATGCATTAAGAGATTGGCGGAGGAAATTGGATCTAGATGATGATGAAGCATGACTAGGATAAAGATGAGGAATGAGATTGAATGATGAGGAAATTATTTGGACAAGTAGAGATGATTAAGACATCAAGGAAATGGTTTGAATGATGAAGACAAGAGATGTGTGAGGGTGATGACTGTGATGGAAAGAAGAAGTGACGTGGAAGTGATGTGGACAACTTGACTAAGAGGTCTTAAACCAAGACTTGTTTTTGTTGTTTTTGAAATTGTTTTTTAATTTTCTGTTTGGATTTTTGAAGTTTTATGATTTTTATGGGTTTTTTGAAGTTTTATGATTTTTAGGGTTTTTAGGTTTTAAGATGCAAAATATATACAATGAAATATGTACAAGGCAAGTGTGTTTCAGACACTTAAGAACGTCAAACACACCAAGGCAAGTGTGTTTCAAACACTTAAGGTCATCCCAAGGGGTGATGAAATCCCCAAACAGGCCTCCTAAAAGGAAAAACAAGACCACTTATTTCTTGTGCACCCAAGATCACCCGAAGGTGCGAGGGGAGAGAATACGTAAGTGGCCTTGGGTTTCAAAAAGACACGCATTTGTTCCCAATGAAACTTTAGGTTATGTAATCTACTTGAAGACACACGTGTTTAAAGCATACAATGTTCTTTCCAATTTGAAATTGTGCCAACGTAAATGACAATGTGGATTCGTCAACAAGAAAGTAAATTGAGCATGTGCATAAGCAAAATTGCTGAAAATGAAACCAATTTCCCTTAAGGCTTTCAAGATTGTGTGAGTTCATTTTAAGCACCAATTCTAAATGTTTGTTAGCCTAAACATACATGTCCATTCCCTTAAGGCATTCAAGATTGAATTTGATTGTTTTAGTGTTTAACCATGCATTCAAATATGAGTGTTTAGGTATACAAGTTCATTTCCAAAACAAAATTGACACAAAAATCTACAAGCAATATGGTTAGTGAGCAAATATCCTTACAAAAACAAAAGTTAGGGCAGCAAAAATGTAGGAAAAATGTTAAACAACCCTGCAATGAAAAGGTTAGCATAAAGTTTTTTCTTTGATAGGAAAAATAGAGATATAAACAACATCAAAATCTCATGAAACTAGAACCATGACGACAAGCTCAGAATCGGCTTTTCGGTGATATTTCATTTTTTGAAAACGGAGTTTGTATGCTCAAGTTATGAGCAAAAAATGGAACACTACTCCATATGGCTTAGAAAGGCATCTGAACTACTGATGCAGTGCTAACATCAGTGATCTACGAGGTTAAATTTGACGGTTAGGAGAAAGTCAGGCAAATTTATTTTTTTTGTTTTTGAAAATTTAAAAAAAATTGAAATCTATCCTAATTAGTATGAAGATAAATTTTGTTTTCTTTAAAATAAACAATAAAGTAAAATAGGAAGGTCAAAACCTTATTTTATTTTTAAACAAAATATCAAAATGCTTTTTGTTTTAAAAATCAGATAACAGAAAGATGGGAGGGGTGGTGTTTCGGTGGGCGGTGGTTTGGAGAAAAAGTGGAGGAAGGAGTTGAATGTTGGGGAGATGGGGTTTTGAGTGAGTGGGAGGAGCTGATATAGTGGTGCGGATGAGAGAGATGGGGTTTGAAGCGATGGCAAGTTTGCAGAGAGCCGCCAGAGTGGAAGTGTGGGAATGACAGTGAGAAAGGCAGCTAAGATCGCAGCGGAGGTGAGGGTAGCCACAGGAGGTAGAGTAGGTTCCAGGGTTTTCGATGGCGCAAGAGGAGGGTTTGAAGCTCGTGGGTGGAGGCATTTCGACAGAGGTGGGGAGGAGGAACGTGTCACAACGAAAATGAAAGAGGAGGCGTGTAAAGCGGTGAGGTCAAGCAAGGGTGCCACGACAGAGAACTGATGACGGTTGGGTAGCAGTGGGCTATGGTCTGAGCGGGGGAGAAAGGGGAGGATGCGGCGGAGGTTGGAATAGTGACAAAGGCCGCAGGGAGGAGGTGGCCGACGGTGGCGGGGGTTGGAACAGGGGGCTGCGGGAGGGAATTTGCAGGAGGCCACAGAGGTAGTGGACTGCGATGGGCAGGAGGTAAAGAAGCTTCTCGGCCGTGGCGGAAGTTGCAGGGCAGCAGCCGCTGGGGTATCATAGGGGTAATAGCGTGGAAGCGGAGGCATGTGAAGCGGTGGGGTTTCGCGTGGTGGCTGGAAAATGTAGGGATCCGAGCTGGCCGCAGTAGGGCTCGCTATTGGTGGAGGGAGGAGGAGCGGGGCAGTGAGATTACAGAGGGGGGAGCCGCCAAGGGAGAAGGGGAAGGCGTCGGGGAGCGGCCGCGGGGGTGGTGCTATTGGGCTGCGCTCGTGGGCACTGCTAACCTGCAAAAAACACCAAAAAATTTGATTTTTGTTTTTTTTTTTTTTTTTTGAATTTATTTTTTTGTTTATATGTTTTTTCTTTTTTTTTTTGTTTTTTTTTTTTAAAACAAACCTATTTTAAACTAACATAAATGAAACTTTTTTTTTTTGGATATTTGATATTTGATTTTTTTGATTTTTGAATTTTTAAATATATATAACAATGCTAACAAAACCCCCTTTTCTTTTTCTTTTTTGATTTTTGATTTTTAAGCTAACCCCAATTTTTTTTGTATTTTTTTTTTTTTTTTTTACTTTTAACCTATTTATCTATGAACAAAGAAGGAGTAATTTTTTTTTTCTTTTAAAATTTTGCCAATAACAAATATTTAATGCATATGTATTCTAGAACTTGAAAACAAAGCAATAAGCAAAATATAAAGTGTTTTATGTCAAAAAACTTCCCTTAGGTCCTCCAAATGCAATGATGGGCTTTATGGCTTGATTAGATGCTCCTCATGAAACTTGACCTCTAAATGCATGCTTTTGACCTACAAGCTTGAAAACTCACAAAACACTTTAAAACACATTAGATCATTAGTTCGAACCCGTGAAGTGGGTCCCATCGGGCGTTCCTAAATGTGTTGCATAAAAATGTAATAAAGGAATAACACTAAGCAACTAATGCACATACCTACTTTATCATGCAAAACCTCAAAATATGAAATAAGACATGTAAATAAGCAACATGAAACAAAAAAGAGCATAAAAGAATTCAAAATATCACTATGCGAACCTCATGAAACCATCAAGTGGAGATGATTTCATCACTCATGGGATGTGGTTGCTCATAAATCCAGCAGCATAACAATGAGGTAGATAGTGCTTTGAAAATGAGGAGAGGGCTCTCCATTTATAGAAAAAAGGATGCAATGGACGGCTAAGATCGAACACAAGATGGAGGGCAAGGATCCCTTAGGATTGATGAGGTGTCAATGAGGTGGAGGACAAGTAGACTCCACATGGATTAGGGTTTTGACCATTCAAAGGGGGCAATATGTTCACACATGTGTGAGCAACCTCTGATGGTGACATGATCAATGAGGTGTGAGAAGCATGGCTTCTCACACATGTGTGAGACAACTTGATTCTCTTGCAAGAGGAAAAGTGTACAAGGGGTGTGAGAAGGCATGGCTTCTCGCACATGCAAGAGACACCTTGACTCTCATGCAAGAGGACAAGTGTGTAAGAGGACAAGTGTGCAAGAGACATGCAAGACATGAGGGATGAGGGAAGTGTGAACATCTCTCACACATGTGTGAGGATTCCTCACACATGTGTGAGAACACACTTAGGATTAAGAGGTGATTAGCTAGGATGATTATGCAAAGCAAGCATGATTAGGAAGTGGGTAGGTTTAGCATGATGGGTTAGGTATGATAATGAGGTTAGGTGAGGGTTAAAAGTAGGAGCCATGTGCTCAAATAGGATTATATGTAATATTTAATTCCTAGTGGGATTAGGTAAGGAATTAATTAAGTAAATGACATACTTAATTAAAGTGAAAGGGGTTAGATGTAAGTGGGAATAGGTTAGGATTTAAATAAACCTTAGTTTATTTAAATCAAGGTAAGGCAAATGTAATTAAATAAATGCAAATTTATTTAATTAAGATAGAGGAATTAAATAAATATTAAATATTTATTTAATTGGTTAAGAAATGGGTTTTGGAAAAATTTAGGTGTCTACAACTATAAATTATTTCTTCATTGATCTTTAATCTTTAGCCTCATCTCAAATCACAAAACAGCTTTCATAAAACTTCACATTTATCGCTCTTACAAAAGTTTGCATACAATTTCTTAACATCACAATTAACACATATATTCACCACTTCTTATTGCAAGTTGTCCTTTGCATAAATACCATGCCTTTACAAAAATTTAGGCTAGGTTTTCTAAGACCATAATACATTTTTTCAACTTAGAGTAAACATCTAGGATGTTGGCCCTATTTGGACAAGTAATTATTTTGTAAACAAATAAATCCTTTCCTTCAATTCCACTATCCTATTTCATTGAAACAGAAATATCTTTTTTTTTTATAGTTTGTAATGACTTCTAAGGTTATATACATCATCACCAAGATGTATAATATCTCCATATAACTTTGCTAGCCATAATATGACATCATCAATAAGTTCTAAAACAAAATAATACATTGTTGTATACCAAATTTTATACTTAAACAATTTTTTGATTCCCAAAATCTTTGTTTCTAAGGTTTCCTATAATCATATACATCATGTGTTTCCATAAATGATAATAATAACATATATCCATTAGCCATTTATCGAAAACTCTATTTATCACCCATTAGGAGTTCAACAATAGCACATACACCTTCAAGGTCTCATTCCACTCCTCCTATTAATAGGTCACAACCTAGGGTGCAATATTTACATTTGAATAGGTCATTATTCCATAGAGAACATGAAATTTCCACCTTTAATGGTGGAAGTCCCCTTCTCTTGGCTCAAAGACATAATATCCTAGTATCAGCTCTTATAAGTTTACCTATCTTTAGTGGTGAAACTTCCATCTCTCCTCGAGAACATATTCAAGAAATTTCAAATATGTACAATATAAATGGGATTACTAAAGATGATGTTGTAGTCAAGCTACCAACCTCATCCTTAAAAGGAAAAGCTCTACAATGGTACAATGGTTTAACCCATAAATCTATCACTAATTTGGATGCGCTAGGAGTAGGGCTTTGCAAACATTTTGAAGATAAGAGTGATCACCTATCACACCTAGAGAAGTTAACAACCATCAAAAGAGCCCCCTATGAGAATGTTATTGATTTTAATTATAGCTTTTAAAAGACATGGGCCAAAATACCCACTACAGTAAAGCCTTCCCCTAGTAATGCCTTCTTGCATTACCACATAGCCCTCAATAGTGACATAGCCACCATAGTGAAAACTATGGATGGGGATACTTTACAAGATTCCTGTGAGATTGCTATCAAGGTAGAAAATATTTTAATACAAGGTGGAAAGCTAGCCCCAAGGCCTCCAATTCCTTTCTTTCTTGATATGCCTAACCATCAACCTGTAGTAGCCCCTATGCCTGTGAAATCTACATGCCAACCTCTAGCCACACCCACTATAGCCTCTACATATTCCAATGAGATGGGAGAATTGAATAGAATGGTGTAGATTTAAATGCATAGTATGGGTAAGAAGTTCCAGGATCAAATCTTAGAAACACAAACTATTAGAAAAGCTATTGGTCTATATCAATAATTAATCTAGACCCTTGGAAATGAGGTGACAACTCTCAAGAGACAAAAATCCTAGATTATTAGGTCTCCTCAACCCTTGCAGTCATATAAACCAACACATCAAGGATAGGCCCCATGGGCCCAAAAAAAACCTTTCAATGGTGTACATTCTATTGCCCCAGAACAATCACCAGCAATTGTTCATCAGAATAACCTTTCTCAAGAACAACAAGGGAACACATATGGTTGTCAATCTAATGATCAAGGTACATTTTTTTAGGATTTGACTATACAAGAGGTGCCAAAAATTTTAGGACAAAAAACATATGCAAATCACTCCAATATTGTGTATCAAGCTCAAATACAATGGAACACTTCTTATGCCACCTTTGGTAAAGAATATTTTAATGGTAGAGGCCAAAAGAACATTATTACTTTAGCCATGCATGTTATGGATCTAGGGATATCAAATGGGGCAGTTGTACCAATTCAAAATCTGCATAGAGGGCAAAGTTACAATAATAACAAAGAGGCTAAGGCTACTTCTATATCAACACATGTTGAATCTTCAAATTTTGTCACCCATACACAACCCTATATGGAAGAGGATCAAGGTTAAAAAATGAAGCCACCTCCTTTTCATATCTCTTTAGTCATAGGAGATAAGATAGTTCATAATTGCTTGATAGACTCTAGTGCTTGTACCTTAGTCATGCCTAAGAGGATTGTTGATGAGCTAGGCATAAAATATGATCCTATGGCTAATGGGACTACTTAGTTGGATGGAAGTTCTTGTAGAACAATAGGAGTTTTCAAAGATTTATAGGTAACTCTACATGCATGTCTTGTCTACTCTATGTTGAAAGATATATCTATTATAGATCTCCCTAAACACTCTGTCATTTTCTTATCCAGAGATTTTATTGCTAAAATTAGTGGTGGGTGTTTTTATTTGGATTAGTCCTAATGTTCTTCAGAACTAGGAATGGCACAAAAGGCTTCATCATGGAAAAGGAATTCAATACCAAGCATGTCGAGCCTTACATGGTTGACCCTACAAACTTGAATTTACTATCTTTGATAGGGTGGAAGGCCACTTGAATACTTTTAGGCACATAAAGGGATCTGAGATAGGGGTATATGATATACATGAACATGACGTTGTCATTCCAAAACTAATCCAAGCTAAGAAGGAGGATGTCCTACCCAATTCAGTACTAGTTAAGTTCTTTGAGCTATGATAGGAGACAAAATGACTAGAAGAAATATGGTTCTCTCATGAGATTGATGAGGATATTTTTGTCTTCCAAAATATGAAGGATGATTTTCTTCATTAGGATGAGAGATATGGATACAAGGGAAAACCACCTTGTGTGTAAGGTTTTGGGGGAATATGGTATTGCATTTAACCACTTAATGATGGAGGAATGATATTTTAATATGTCAAGCATTCCAAAGTTAGAAAGAAGGGAAGCTATTTTAGTAAGCCAGTCAATGGTTTTGTTTCATTATTTTCTCCATAAGTTTCTATACATGGTAGAGTAGATGTTTTTTTAGTTTCTTTTTTTCCAAGAAGTCCATGAGTGAATGCTTTTCTCTTTGTAGGATAGAAATTTTGAAGTTTTGTAGTTATAGAGGTTGTAGTCTTTATGATTTGTAGTGCAAGATCCATTTTTTTTATGACTATATAACCCAATGGATGTTTAAAGGCCACTGATTTCATACCTAGCATGCTAGCATTGCCCCTCAGTTGTAAAAAGTGTTAGCTAATTTTTCCCCCTCCCCTTGTTATTTTTTGACACAATCATAGAAAATTGATTAGAGATAGCTTTCATGGCATAACAATTGCCTAATTGTTTAATCTACTAATACCTCTAGCTTTTTGCACCAAATTTCAAATTTTCATATCTTTGCTAAGAATCATGATCTTATGATAAAGGGTTTCATTGTCTAATCATAGGTCTTCCTTTTTTTCCCCTCCAAATGTTACTCATAGTGTTATTAGGTCATCATAGGTTCAAATGTTGAGTCACCCAATCTTAAAATCTTTCTTTTGTTGTGGTATCACCAGTATGAACTTTCAAGGTTACTATGTTACAATGACCAGTGTTGTCATGACATTGTATAGATAGGTGATCACAAGAGTTAATTAAGGAGTCTTCTAAATATATGAAGGGTTGAATGATGGTCATAGCATTGAATGATTATAAGATCATAAAAGTGGAAGAATCCAACTATCTGATGAAGTCCCAATGCTATGAAAAAGTAGTAGATCAAAAGATTTTAGTGCTAATTTTCTACACCACTAAAGACACAAAATGGTGTCATCATGCCATTGTATGATCAAGCTATGAAAAATCCAACTATCTGATGAAGTCTCAATGCTATGAAAAAGTACTATATCAGAAGATCTTAGTGATAATTTTCTAGACCCCCGAAGACACAAACTATGGCCAACCCTAATTGGTAGAGGGTCTCAAATTATGTAAAGTGCCTCAGCTTCACTATGAACATCAGATATGGATAAATTCACAGCTGGTGTATTCTTGCATTCTAAAGTTTCTTGATATTTAATTAAATTAGGGATGTTGGATTTGAAAACATGTTTGTGTGGGCCTAGTCTCTTTAGTTCTTATTTTCCATGAGATCACAAGGCTGAAAAGTCAGAGCTATTAGGTCACGACCAATTTTATGTGCTATGATATTGCAATCTAGTTTGAGATCATAAAGCTAATTTTGGGAGCTACTGATGTTATGGTTTCTAGTTGTTATAGCTTAAAATAAGTGTATGGCCATGAAAGAAGTTAAAGAGTCCCCAATGTTGTGACATGGGTAGATCACGAGATCTCAGAGATGGATTTTTGAGATTTTGAAGCTACAAAGGGTTATGGTAATGCCATCATAGAATCGTAGGATGGTGACAAAGTTAAAAGGTAAAATTTCAGTTTCAAAGAACTCATACGTCAAATATAGGGAAATTTATTCTTTCAATAGCTTCAACCAAAAGATCAAATCAAATAGAATTATGATCTTATAATAAACCTTCTGCCATAAGATTGTGAAGATAAATGGTGGGGTCTCTGATGCTACGAGATTCCTATTGAATGTAAGATCATAGAAGTGGATGTTGAGGGCTACAACCTTATGAAATATGTATTTTTGAGTGATCATGAAAGGAGAATTTGATGTTGTTGGCACTAAGCTAAGGAAAGATGACCATTGTCATGTTATTAAAGATCAATGATAGTCACTAGTGTAATTGTCAAAGTTATGAATTGGCTAATCATAAGCACCTGTTGTGAGATCATAAATGTTTAAATAGAGACCCTTGACCATAAGATACACTAAAAATCATGAGATCATAAGGACTAGGTTCCTAGATGAAGATGATAAGAGGGTTTTGACATCATTTGACAATCACGGGATCATAGGTTCCTAAGTTTACCGTAATATGAAAAAAAATTTCACTTGTCCAAGTTGGAAAATAAAAGGATCTCTAACCAATGAATTTTAAAGAAAAGTATAGGGTGGAGGTTGAATGTAGTTGACCAATTGATATATTTGATTTGGTGTGTCGATAACAATCTGAAGTAGCTCTTTAATGGAGAATCAATCTTTTGATCATCTAAAACCACTTTTAGGGTTCTCCATGCCTAGTAAATGCAAAAGGAGCACACACTCATCACCTGGTTATCCATCTAGCTAGTTGTCCATTAATGACCACCATTTATGTCTTCTTAAGGTTTTTCTTTTAGCAAAATATTGGATTTCATGCATCTAGATGTGTACCAAGATCAAATTTTCTCTAGATTTGTATGATTGTTCTCTGCAACTTTAATTTTAGTGGTTGAACTTGGCTTCTATCTAAAGTTATCCTAGTTATGCTTGAACTTTAAAAGCAAGTTTTTTTCCCTCCCTAGGGTTGGTCTTTCTTTGATTCTCTATTATTGTATTATCCACCTTACTACTATAATTTCTTTTGCCTCACAACTATCACAGTTCTTTGTTGTATCTCTTTCAACCATTAACACATTGTGCAATATATTCTTGAATCTTGTTAATGTATCTTCTTTATCCTCCAACTATATGACTATATCTATTTGGGCATTTGAATGATATAAAGTGAAGTCTTTTCCTTGTAGCATTCCTCTATTTTCTGATATGCATTTGGTTATTGGGTTGAGCAAGAATCGAATCTATATCCTTTGAGATCATGTTGGTTAAATGTGCATTCCTAGGTAGAGATAAGATTCAAAATACTATTTTGGTGTATTGTACCTTTAGATTAGATTATGTAGTTTGATTTAAATGCATCTTCTTCTCCCTTTTCTTCTCAAGAGTAGTTAGATACACCTTGATAGTAAGGAAGGTTGACTTCTCCAGAGACTCAATCTCATAGTTCAAGCCCATAGCTTGGAGATTGTTTCCATGTTTCACAAGGTTCCCTTTATGTTAGGATTAAACCTCAAATAGAAACAAAAGTTACATGAAAATATTAAAAATATTAAAAAATAATAGATCACACAAAAAAGAACACAAGACACCAAGATTTTATGTGGTTCACCCAAACCCTAGACTACGTCCACCAAACAACAAGTCCAATATTATTATGATCTAGTGATTACAACTTGATTACAATATGTAATCCCTTATATCTCAATATTGCTACAAGAACCAATTTTCACATCACCTTATGGAACAATCCTTGATCCTAAGCCCTTTTATACAAGTGTTTTTCCCACTTTAGGGTTAAAATTAGTTGCAACATGTTAGCCATATATTGGTGTATATAAACAATAGCCAATTGGCGAATAGTAGCCCAAAATTTTGTGTCATTTATGAATGGTGCATAGTAGCCAAAAAATTTGTGCCATAAGTGAATAGTAGCCCAAAGAATTTATGAAGTATGTATATTTCTTTCCTCATTAGTCACCACAAACTAACAATCTCCTACTTGGGGACTAATCAGACTCCATACTAGACAACAATCTCCCACTTGGAGATTGATCCTATAGCAATACCACTACCACATGGGCTCCCACTAGATCAAACCACCTTGGACTTTGATGTTCTTTTATTCTTATTTAGTCTAAAAGACAAACCAAAGCTAAATAGGGAGTTAGTTTCTTCCTTATCACTACCTTTGTAAACATATCTACTGGATTATGATCTATATGTATCTTATCTAGCTTTAACTGTCCATCATCCAAAACTAACTGAATGAAATGGTATCGATACTGAATGTCTTTTGTCTTTGAATGCAGAGCTGAATTCTCTACAAGATGAATGGCACTCTAGCTATCTATAAACAAATAATTATCCCTCTAAGGGTGTCCCAATTCTTCCAAGAAGAACTGAAGCCATATCATCTCCTTGGATGTCTCTGTAGCAGCAACATACTCTACCTTTTTAGTGGATAAAGAATTAACCTTATTTAACCTAGAAACCCAGCTCATGGCTATCCCACTAATAGTAAATACATAACCTATAGTACTCTACTTGGTATCAATATCCCCTACCAAATATAAGTCAACATATCCCTCTAAATTAGTATTAGAGCCTCCAAAATGTAAGCATTTACTAGACGTTCCTCTTAGATATCTAAGAATCCATTTAACTACATTCCAATGCTCAATTCTTGGATGACTCGTATACCTACTAATGACTCCCACAACATATGCAATATTGGGTCTTATACATACCATAACATACATCAAGATTCCAATAGTTGAAGCATAGGGTATCTTTGACATCTTATCCTCCTCTTCTTCTATATTGGGACACATCTCCTTAGTTGACTTCAAATGACCAAGAAAAGATGTACTAATAGATTTAGTATTCAAGGCTATCAGATTTCCACAATCCATATATAATGTTTTATAAGATTTCCAAATAGAGAAACATTACAACACCTTCTCAACATAATCAGTTTGAGATAGTGTCAATTTCATGTACTTCCTATCTCTACAAATCTTCATACCAAGGATTTTTTTTGCAACCCCCAAATCCTTCATAGAAAATGTATATACTAATTGGCATTTCAGCTCCTTGATATGATCCATGTTAGACCTAGCTACAAGCATATCATCAACATATAAACATAAAATAATGTAGTTGTCATCATCCAACCTCTTAAAACAAACACAATGATCTAAGTGACACCTACTATATCCATGCTATGCATAAAACTATCAAATTTTAGATACCATTTCCAAGGTGCTTGCTTCAAGCCATATAAACTATTCTTTAATCTACATGCTATATTCTCTTTATCTTTGACCTCAACTCCTTGCGGTTGAGCCATATATATCTATTCATCCAAATCATCATGAAGGAAGGTTGTTTTAGCATCAAGCTGCTCTAAATGAAAATCTTTAGTAGCCACAATACTCAAAATAGTGTGAATAGAGGTCATTTTAACAACAGGAAAGACTATCGCATCAAAATCAATGCATTTTTTTTGAGCAAATCCTTTTACAATTAACCTAGCTTTAAATATTTTCTTACTTCCATCCTCTTCTTCCAACCTATAAACCCACTTATTCTATAAAGCCATTTTTCCTGTAGATAACTTTCATAAATCCCATGTCTTATTTTTTAACAAAGAGTCCATTTTGTCTTTCATTGTAGACTCCTAATTAATCTTAGTATACACCTGCATAGTTTCATCATAACATTTAGGTTCACCAACATCAGTAAGTAAGATAGAATACAAAGAGGGAGAAAATCTTTTTGGACATCTAATTATCCTTGTTGACCATCTAAAATTCACTAGTGTGGGTGGTATTTGTTGTTGCGGTTGTTGCACATCATGAGGTATGGCTAGAGCATCATCTTTTGGAGTATCATCCATCACTACATAATCATCTTATTTCTTCTCATGTTGCTGCAACAAATCTTTATACAACACTTTCTCATTGAATATGACATCCCTGCTTCTTACATTTGTACGATTTTAGAAATCTCAAAGCCTATAACCAAATTCATTAATGCTATATCCAAAAAATACACATTTCTTTTACTTATCTTCTAGCTTGGTTCTATTTTAAGAATCTATGTGAGCAAATGCTTCACAACCGAAGGTTTCGAGAAAAGAATAACTCATGTTCTTACAAGTCCATGCTTCCTCTCTAATACCACAACCCAAAGGACTAGAGAGACCTCTATTAATCAAATATATAGTAGTATTGATAGCCTCCTCCCAAATGTGTAAGGGAAACCCAACATGCAACCTCATGCTCCTTGCACACTCTATTATAGTCATTTTCATGTGTTCAACCACTCCATTTTCTTGTAGAGTCCTTGGAATAATTTTCTATCTACGAATACCATTATTGGAGAAATAATCTTCAAATTCATGACTACAATACTCACAACCATTATTAGATCTAAGACATTTTAATTTCTTACCAGTCTCATTTTCAACCAAGCATTTCCATTTCTTAAAAGTTTGAAATACATCAAATTTTTTTCTAAGAAAATAAACCCATATTTTTCTAGTTGCATCATCAATAAATGTAACATAATAATGAGAGCCACCAAGGGAAGATAGCTGAGCCAATCCCCATACATTGGTATGCACAAGCTCTAATTTCTCTCTTCTATTTTCCTTCCCAGACTTCACAAAACTCGCTCTCTTTTGTTTTCTATACACACAAATTTCACAAAAATACACATTAACACATTTCAAACCTGGTAAAACTTTCTTTGAATGAAGTACTTTCATACCTTTCTCACTCATGTGCCCAAGTCTATAGTGCCACAGCACTACATCAGAATCTATAGTTGTCATTTGTTCTACCTGCTCAACTGCAACAACTATTATTGAACATTCATTTTTTCTCTAACATAATTAAAGTAGAAGGAATAATATGACCTGTACAAAGATATAAGGTGCCTACTTTCACACCTTTTTCTATTACAAAGGAACCTTTCGAAACGTTCCAACTTTTATCATTAAAAGTAACTACACAACGGTCATCACCAAGTTTTCATACTAAAATTAAATTCCTACTCAGCCTTGGAACATATCTTACCTCATGTAGTAGCCAATGATTCCCATTCTACAGCTTAATCTTAAATTTTCCCTTTCCAACAATCTAATAGGGTTCATTATCCCCCAAATAAATAAGCCCAAAACTTCCTTGGACATAATCAATGAAATAACCTCTATGATGTGTAGCATGAAATGATGCACTAGAATCTAAAACCCAAGAATCATCAACACTTTCTAAAAAAAGAAGCAAAGCATCCTTTTTGGATTTGTTACTTACCACATTTTCCTCCTTGTCTCCTTCATTTTTCTTTTGAGTCCAACAATCTTTCTTTTTATGCCCTAATTTCCCATAGTACCAATAGTCAATCTTTCCTCTCAATTGAGACCTCCTCCCTTTTGACTTTCCTTTTGACTTCCCACAATTTGAAGAATTACTTCTTCTCTCAGTCATTCTACCTCGACTTTGTGCATTCAAAGAACTTCTTGATGTAGATCCACTTGAGGTTTTCTTACAAGTTTCTTCACTCAAAATAACACCAATCACATCATCATATTTTAGGGTACTAGATCCAAGAACAAAATTACTCACAGCCATTTCATCTTTCAGGCAAAGAACACAAAATCAAGACAACCCTAATTTCTTCATCAAAATTAATACCCATAGAATATAACTGACTAGTAATAGTATTAAACTCATTTAAATGATTAGCAACATATCCACCTTCTATCATTTTCATATTAAATAAATGCTTCATGAGAAATACCTTTTTTTGAATTGGAGGGATTTTCATACAATCTCATTAGGGTTTGCATCAACTCTTCTATTGTCTTCACTTTTATAATATTAAATGCCATTGATGGTGCCAAGCATAATTGAATTCTTCCAAGTGTCTTTCTATCCAAAAGATCCCAATCGTCATTTGACATAGATCCCTAATTCTTGATTTTCCCTTCCAACAGCTTCCATAATCCTTTTGGTAAAGATAGTCTTCCATTTGCATCTTCCATAATTGCAAGTTTTTCCGATTAAACTTGGCAACTCTTAGCTTACCCTTGTCTACCATTCCTCCCACTCATCTATGAGACTTTTATATAGAGGATAACTAGAAAACAACCTAGCTCTAATACCACTTATTACAATTAAACCTCATATAGAAATAACAATTACATGCAAATATAAACAATATTAGAAAATAATAGATGACACAAAAAAGAACACAAGGCACCAAGATTTAACATGGTTCACCCAAACTGTGGGCTATGTCCACCAAACAACAAGTCCAATATTATTATGATCCAGTGATTACAACCTTATTACAATTGGTATCCCTTACAACTCAATACCACTACAAGAACCAATTTTTGCATCACTTTATGGAACAATCCCTGACCCTAACCCCTTTTATACAAGTATTTTTCCTTCTTTACTATTAAAATTAGTAGCCCAAAATTTTGTGCCATTGGTGAATAGTAGCCCCAAAGAATTTATGAATTGTGTACAATACTTTTCTGATTAGTCACCACAAACTAACACTTTAGGTAAAAACTTTAGGCAAGGGTGCAAGCTTTTGTGACAATAGTAATCAACAAATAGAATAAAGTTTTTGTCACCATAATAGCTTTGCACTCCAATAGGACCAAATAAATCAGTATGAACCAACTCAAAAATATCATTAGGAGAAGAGGTCTTTCTCTTGAAACTAGACTTTTTCATTTTACCATTCAACATTGTTTTCACATCACTATATCAGGTTTTCTTAATATTGGTAACCCTCTTTCATTTTTTGTTTTACTAATGTTTACCAAATTATCAAAGTTCACATGACATAATGTCTTATGGCATAATGACACATGCATCTTCATATTGTAAAAATAGATAAGTATCTTTAGATAACTCTAGATAGAACAATTTGCCTCTTGTTTTCTCTCCACTTCTAATTAGCTAACTAGTAGCATCAATGATTTTTTCTTTCTTGTTTTATAATTCATCTTAGTAGCTTGAACTATTCAACTATGTAACATTCAATAGGTTGTATTTAAATCTATCAAGACAATATGAATTATCATATTTGACATTATCATTCAGTTTAATTGATCCTTTACCTTTCACATAACATGGTGCATCATTTCCAAACTTATCTCTACTTCTGTTATAATGTTCCAGCTTCTCAAAATTGCTTGTATTACCAATCATATGATGTGAGAATCCACTACCAATTATCCAGATATCATTCTTACTCAAATTAGAGATTGAAGAAGTTTTCTTATCTTCATCAGAATCATCTTTCATTGCTACATATACAATTTCTTCATTGTTTTCATTAGAGTCACTATCAAAACCATTTTCTTTGGTAATGAAAAATATTTCTTACCTTTTCCTTTATAGTCTTTTTTACCTTGGCTATCTCTATTTCCTCTTCTACTTCTATATTTTCTATCTTTCATTTCCTCCTTATCATCTCAACTAGGACACCTTGCTGCAATATGGCCAACTTTATTACATGTAAAATAGATAATAGGGAGTTTACCTTTATGTTTTCCTGTTCCTCTTAGTAGTCACCTTGCCAACAATAGTTCAAGATCATTAAGATCATTATTTGATTCAATATAACTACCACATACTTTCTGTTCCTCTTTATTTTAGATCCATCAAGGGCTAGTTGAGACTTGAAAGCACATTCAACACTAGCAAAGCAAATAATGATCAAAATTTGACAACTCAAATGTAGTGAGTATACCAATTAGACTGTCTAGGGATAGGTTATTATTAGGGGTACACCTCAGTTCTTGAATTGTAGATACTATAATTGCATATATAGGGAGTAAAGTCCTTAACTCCTTGCTGATCATATTCTCATTAGATATGATTACTCCAACTCCTCTAAAATAATTCATAACCTCCTTGATTCAGCCACGATATTTTGCAATAATTTCACCTTCTTTCATTCTCATGTCTTCAATTTTTCCCTTAATTTTTCATCTTTGTCTCTTGTGAAATTTTTCTCTGCTCCATGGATTTGAGCCAACTTATCCCACATTCTCTTTATAGTGGTACATTCCTTCACATCATCAAATTCAAAAAACCTTAGTGTAAATGCCAAATCTATCATTATTTGATTATGCTCATGTTTCTCCTTCATTTTCTTAGTAGTCATGGGTCTAGGAACTTAAATGTATTTATATTCTAGATAGAATGTCATAGAGTCTCCAACTCAAGATAGATGTAATTGCATCATAAATTTCCATGCCAGAAAGTTCTCTTTTTTCAACTTTTTGGATATTGATCTAATAGGATTTCAATTACCTCTTTGTATATGGAAAATACCTAGAAGTTAGCTACAAAATATAACAATTATTCCTAGTTAAACCAATAGGACCAATTGATAAGACATTTAGTCTTATTCTCTTTGAATTCTACAAGATTCAGGCAAGTATACCTAAAAGTTAATTATAATTTTATTTATAATAATAAATTAAGAACTTAATTCCATTCTAACATATGTTTTCCTTTAATTCTTCTAACTTAGAGTCAAAAAAATGAATGTAGGATACCTAATTCTTCATATCTTGAAGATCTCCAAGTATAGGCTAACTTTTAGATCTACAAAATAACATGAAATATAAAAGGATTTTGAATGATTATTTTGACACTATGTAGGTTTATCTATTTTCTCAGATATATATGCAAGACTATTTTTTTATCTATTGGGTTATACATTCATAAATTTCACTTCAACTATAGATTTGTTTCATCACTTTGAGAGGAAAAAATAATATGCAATCTAAATCTTATTCTAATGATAATCTTCACTTGAAACTCTCTAATAAAATCAAGAATTTACTTAATCATTTTGAAGAATAGAAAATTATAAAATAAGATATGATTCAAAAGAACTACAACTTTACTACAACATACTTGTTATCAAATTCTAGAAAATTGAAGACAACACAAGAAGAGACAAGATCTTGATTGGCCAATTTAGGATCCATCTTTATTTGTACATTAAGTTACTCTAAAATAATACAATTGGAATATCAAATATTATGAACTAAAAACTCAAAAATAGACTTAGAACATTGAAACCCTATTCCTTCTTTATAAGAAAAATTAGAATAACAACACTACAAAATATTTGGACCAACTAAAAAAATGAAAATAACACTCTTTCCATCAAAATTCAAATGCTCAATCCCACCCTTGGAAATCCTTTTATATCATAAGGATTGCAACAAGCTTCAAACATGGAAGAGAAAAGAAGCATGCCATATTGTCATTTGAAAATGACTAATTGTTGCAAATAAGAAAAAATAGCAAGAAATAATATTGTAGATAGTTCCAAAGTGAATAGCTCAGAGAATATGTCTTCATGACTAGATCTCTATTTATAATGTAAGTATATCCATAGAAGGTCAACTAGAAAAGTAAGATACCCAATTTTGATGACTTACCTCCCTCTATTGGCTCTTTAGGGTTTGTTCCAAATCTGTTAGATCACTATCTATATTATGAAAGGCCTTGATTTTTGCTACAACCTCCTAGATGGTAATATTTATATCTATCTATGGGCATGTGGTATCCCTATTTGTATTTAGTTCATTTAGGATCTTTACCCACCTAGCATTTGTTATCACTTTTTCATCAACAACCAACTTGTTCATATCCATTTTAATTTAATATAATGTGTCAATAATATCATTAAAAATTTACATGTCAACATTTCCATTATAAAAAGCTATAACTCTTTCATTAATCAAGATATTTTCAAAAGCTGTGGCCCACTCCTACCAATCCCTCAAATTGTCTTCAACATCTACAATGGGAGGTATGAAGCCATGTGTTCCATCCATAATAGTCTTCATCTTGTTATGTATTAGTTGTAAGTTAAAAGTATAAAATCCATCTAACTCTTTGACCCTACCAAGCATCTTTCTACTAGGAATGATAATTCCTTTTGGATACTCCTTTTTCTGTTCATTATTGGAATTAACTTATCAAAGACTTGACTATATCAGCCCCATTTCTCATACAAAGGTGTTAGTAATGAAATTGCCTCAGAAAATTGGCCCTCTACACCTTGTAAAGAAATAAAGACACTATGTACATTTTGGGAAACATTCTTAAAAAAAAAGAATTCTGTGGCACAAAATTCCCTTCATTGCATTCACCTCTACTTCTCATCCTAAATATTTCTCTTCAAATTCCATGATTACATGTTTCTCTAACATTTCCTCCCCTTCTATCCAAATTTCATTATTATCCATCTCAGTTATAGGCCTGACAACACTTTTCAAAGTTCTATTTTTGTTTCCA
Organism: Cupressus sempervirens; assembly: GCA_028749045.1. Lineage (NCBI taxonomy): Eukaryota > Viridiplantae > Streptophyta > Pinopsida > Cupressales > Cupressaceae > Cupressus > Cupressus sempervirens. The sequence continues at coordinate 292,311,850 of CM053791.1, read as the reverse complement.
ACTCTGTGATTTTTTTTCCATCACATAACTCTTTTTCATTTCCTCTTCATATTACCTTCTAGTGGAAACACAATTCTTAAAATTTTGAGCAACCTCTCCACCAGATGTGGAGTACACAATTCAAAATATTAAACTCCCTTTAGGTGTATCTTTTACTTCCATCGGCTTTGACTTGTCTTACTTTGGATATATACTCCATAAAACCATAGTCTATGCAAAAATATTGTAGCCTACACCTCTTTGCAATCCCCTTAGGCTAAAAGATTCAAATGAGATTAATTTGTATTGCCTTTTGATCTAATCCAACATAAAAGATGATCTCAAATCCCATCCTAGGATTAACAACATCCCACTCATGTTTTCCAAATTTCTAGCCTCTTCAATAGTAAGAGTATGACTATTGGGATCATAGGCCTATAGTTTTTCCACCAATTCAACAACATTTTCACCAGAATCATGAGCTTTTAATGGGAAAATTAATTCATTTTGCTCCATTTTATACAAAAAAAATTTAAATTTATCACTTTGTACTAAATCACTATCTTATAAAAATTCATGTGATTGGATGAATTTGTCTCTAAATCCCATTTTAGTAGCCATCTCTAATTCCCTAGGAGAATTCTCATTTTATGTGGCTTGATTTATCAATTCTTTTTGTCTATCGTCAAAAAAGTATTGACTCCTCCCAAGAAAGATTTGTAGGGATTTCTCTCTAGCCTTCTCAGGAATCTCAAACATTTTTTCCCTTTTTATACCCCCTTTTTCCCATGTTGATGTTTCAATTTGTCCCTCATCATCCTCCACTTCAAGGAAAATATCAGGTTCAGGGGCTACAAGGTTGACACTTTCTCCTCTCACCCTTACACTTGATTAGGCATATGAGACATCATTTCTTGATAGTTTTCAATACATTTATTAAATCTATCGAAAGATTTGACATCAATATAAAAAAATAGAAATGCTTAATCATCTCTTTGCATCTCTTCCTCAACCCTCATAATATATTTCTATTTTATAGATCTCTCCTTATAGATTTCTTCAAATAGACAATTCCTAACCATATCTTCTTACTATAATTATTTGTTTGGAGGTAAATTGTATTCCCTCATTTTTCTTAAAGCCACTCTCACTGCATCCTCAAGATTAAATGTCCTAGCAACTAAATAAGGAAATTTAAAATGCCCAAGGAATGCATCAATCTCATCAATTGCATCCTTACCAATATTGACATATCCAACCTTAAAATTCATGCATAAAAATGTACCCTTCCTTCTTGCTAGCCCTAAGTGTTCATTATTCATGAAAATTAGTTGCGAAAATAATTTCATGATACATATTCTCTCAAGCACAAATCTAGGCAAAACATGGGGTGGTTGTGGGCACACATAAACCCTTGTGATAGTAAAATAATAAAACAAAAATATATCCCCCTAGTTTTGTTCCAATTTAGCATCATCATCATAACATAAAGTAGGCTTAAGAAGTTTTCTCACTATTCATGGAACTTTCTCTAGACTACTTCCTATTATATTCATTATTGGCAATAGAAAAATATTATAAGATGAAATAGAATTGGCATAAGGGTAGAACATGTTCCATGCACTAGTCCATCATTGTATAGGAAGGCCTTCTCCAAGTTCCTTAGATTTCTCAATGAAATTTGAACTATTATGAGCAACTTTCTTGTATAGAATCAAGTGCATAAGCATTGAATAATAGTTAAATTTAAAATTTACCATTTCTCCCTATCGTGGAGCTATGATCTTATTTTGTAACACTATGATTATGTGATTGACACTATAATAACCACATTAGTATACAAATCTTGAATATTTATAGCAATTATATATGTGGCACTAGTTACATTCATAGTTCCATCAACCACTAGTGCCTTGTTTAGACCAAATACTATCTTTTAGAAATATCCATGAAAATACTCAAGAAGCATGAGTTTGTCAATATTTTCTAGTATCTCTTCCATATAATTCTTGTTCATGGGAATGTGTTGCCTCATAAACCTACTATTGAAGAAAATTTTATGTGATTGGAAATTTTCCTCAAACTTCTCCAACTTACTTTCTACACCCATTGGTCCTTCAAGACCAAATGCTTCAATAAATGACTCTCTATCTAATATACATAGAAAACTTCTATCTTATTTATGAGATGATTGGATGGCATGGTTATAAGCCTTGATCAAGGTTGTCATCAAATCTACATCAATGAAAACTTCTCAACAACCAACTTACCCAAATTTCTATACCCTTGGTTAGAAGATGGAGGGTGTTTCAACCTGTTCTCATAGAAAAACTAGAAGAGTTCACCTCCATTGGTGTTGGGGATTGTAGCATCTCTATAGAAATTATGTAGGTCTCTTATATTATGCACATTAGAAAACTATGCATTGGAATATCCTGGGAGAATTTTAACCATTCTTCAATGAAAGGTCTTGGATTTCTAACTCTTGTCAATGATGGACTTGCTAGAATTTCTTCAACTTATTCTTGTGAAATAAATGCACCTTCTTGTTCTTCCATCTCTAAATCAACAACAAACTCTACAATCCTCTATAATTTTTTCTCTTTGCAAGTGTTGTGTCTTTGAAAATATTGCAATGGCCTTTATTTTGAATAGTTTAATAGCTCCTATGAGTTAGAGACAACATTAATGACACTAAAACTTTTCATGCATAAATTCCATCAAATCTAGTGATCAACACCTTTACTTATACCTTTTAGCATTTTTACAACATTTTCATATATTATTCTCTATTAGCATGGTCTTATCTCATCTATCCAAGTCAAGTCTAATTGTGTTTACAACTACCACATAAATTTTTAACTGGGAGTTGTAATGTTATGCTAAAAAGTTTATTTATTTCAATCTCATCCTCACTACTACTTACCTTAATACCCTTCTAGCCTTAATGAAGTTTCACTTTGCTTCATTTTATATTCACCCCCACTTTGCAACTAGGTTGTACCTATGACACTCAACCATTGTGCTATAGCACTCAACCACCAATCTTAACAATTTAACCTAGAAAAAACATCACAACCTTAAGAATCATTATTCTTCATAATCCTATGAAGTTATACTATTTGGCTGATCTCTACTTGGTCACTATAATCAATACACCATGTGATGGAGAAATGAAGGTGCATTTAAAAATCTCCCTCATCTTGTAGCATAAAAAATTTATACCTCAACCATGCAATTTGACCTATGAAGTTATTATTAACCTCATGTCTCTAGGTCACAACTTAATCTTACCATTTGGACATCATACTTTCGAAGCTAAACCTAATACTATTCAAGCTTTTATCATGACTTCATGATAATTAGTAGCTTAAAACATTTTAGAGAAGATATGTTACACTCACAATTTTATGCTATTCATCATGGCATTGCAACCATTGACTTTAACTGTGATATTTGACTGGCGATATTGCACTCCATGTATCTAATAGCTCCTTGCCACTTTGAAACCTAAGATTTTAAATTGTGTACATAACATTGCAAATACATGCAGTTGCTGAGTAGACTAGCCCACATGATCTTGAAATTATTCTCTTCCACCATTAATCTTTCACCTTCCCTTGATCAGTTTTATCCACTTGGCAACATGCATTTACAACTAACCCTGCAAAGTTGCGCATAACAACCTATCACCACTTCATGACTTAAATTAATTTTCTTGAATAAACTATAGATATCCAATAATCAATATCTTCCATAAGAAATCACAACCTTGCAACTTAAATATAAACTATAGGATAAATTGCAAGGATGCAATGTTCAATTGCTATCATGCATGTTACTACCTCATAGCTACAGTATACCTTTTATACCTAAACATGGAGAAATCGTGCCATCTTAGCATCATAGAACATTGTCACATCACAACCTTGAGATTAATGTTAAGAAAATTGCTATGATGAAGTAGTCACAGTTTAATCTCCTTCAATCACAACATTGTAACCTTGAATGTGATAGTCAAAAGGAAGCTTGAGGTGTTATGACAAACTGCCAATTGTTGCTTTATAACCTAAAATTTAAAACATCAAAAATTCTCTAAAAATTCATGGAACCTTTGATATCTTGAGTTCACTACCATATTTCAATCATTTTCAAAAGGACTGGAGCTATTGCAAACAAAAGGATGGTGCTACATTGTGACCTAGAAAATTCATAGCCCTATACCTCTTGCAAAGTTGTGAACCATAGAAAATATAATATTCAATGCATGGGTAAGGAAAATAAAACACTTATAGATTAATTGGAGACATAAAATATACCTAGGGTTTTAAGATTAGGGTAATATATGATAAAGCTTAGAATAAATAAAACCCTCCTTAGGAAAATGAAAAATGATGATGAGACGCATCAAATATTTTCAATCCTATCAAAAAATAGGGCTAACACAACTGAGGCACCTCTCCCTTGTACATCTTGATCTTTGACTTGAGTACCTTTAAACTTTCTTATAAGCACCAAATGTTAGGATTAACCTCAAACAAAATTAATAGTTACATGCAAATAAAACCAATATTAGAAAATAATAGATTGCATAGAAGAGAACACAAGAAGATTTAATGCGCTTTAGTCAATCCCTAGGCTACGTCCACCAACAACAAGTTCAATATTATTATTACCTAGTGATTACAATATAAAATCCCTTATAGCTTAATACTACTACAAGAAGCTACAATATCACCATACATTAGGAAATACCTTACCCTAATCCATTTTATACAAGCTTTTGCCACTTACAAAATTAGGGCTAGAATAATTTGTCCAATAGGAAAATAGAAGTCGACACCTTTTACAATATAAGGTAATTTTTTACTTCAAGTGGCACCCGTAAAAACCCCCATGAGGAAAATTCCCCTCAACCCAACCCTATACTGTGATAAGGAGCATACCTGGGGTGCTACCCCATGACCCTGCAAGGGCACTACCTCTTGACCCCGTCTTGAGGGTGTTGCCCCAAAACCCCCACAAAATAGTCTAGGGGGAAATCATGTTGAATAAACCATTGAGTTTGTATGGCTCCACATCACAACAATGTCCTATCTGGATACTGATCAGAATCCACACCAATAAGGTTCTAGTACTTGGAGATTGATCATAGCACTGTTAAACCTGTAGCTCCCATTGGAATATCAAAACACCGTAGACTCTGCTATTATTTTATTCTTTCCAGTCTAGAAGCCCAACTGATGTTGAAGAGGAGTTTAGTTTCTCCCTTGTTACTTCCTTGGTAAACATATCTTCTAGATTATCATTTGTACATGTATCTTCTCCAGCTTTAGCTATCCATCATCCAAAACTAACCAAGTGAAATGGTACTATAACTATATGTTTTTTGTCTTTGAGTGTAGAGAAAAATTATTTGCAAGATGAAAGACAATCTAGCTATCTATAAAAAAATAATTATCCTTCTATGGGTGTCCCAATTCTTCCATGAAGAACTAAAGCCATATCATCTCCTTGGTTGCCTCTATAGAAAAAACATACTCTATCTTTTTAGTGGATAGAGCATTAACCTTTCACAACCAAGAAACCCATCTCACTACTACCCTAGCAATAGTAAATACATAACTTGTAGTAATCTACCTAGTATCAATATCCCCTTCCAAATCTAAGTCAAAATAGCCCTTCAAATTAGTAGTAGAGCCCCCAAAATGTAAATACTTACTCCATGTTCCTCTCAAATATCTAAGAATCCATTTAACTACATTCCAATGCTCAGTTCTTAGATGACTCATATACCTGCTAATGACTCCCACTACATGTGAAATACTTATTCTTGCACATATCATAGTATATATCAAGCTTCCTATAGCTAAAGCATAAGGTACCTTGGACATATTAGCCTCCTCTTCTTGTGTTTTCGGAAACAACTTTTTACTCAATTTCAAATGACTAGGTAAAGGTGTGCTGATAGCTTTAGCATTCTCCATAGAGAATCATTGCAACACCTTCACAATATAATAAGCTAGAGATAATGTCAATTTTTTATTTTTCCTATCTATCCAAATCTTCATACCAAGGATTTGTTTTGCTGCCCCAAATCCTTCATAGAAAATGAATTTGTTAATTGTTCCTTTAACCCCTTAATAACTACAAGCATATCATCAACATATAAACATAAAATAATGTAGTTTTCATCATTCAATCTCTTAAAAATAAACACAATGATTTGAATGACACCTACTATATCTATGCTCATGCATAAAATTGTCAAATTTCAGATACCATTGTCGAGGTGCTTACTTCAAGCCATATAAAAAATTTTGCAATCTAAGCACTAAGTTCTCCTTACCTTTGACCTCAAATCCCTATGGCTATTACATATATATCTCTTCATCCAAATCATCACGAAGAAAGACTATTCTAACATCAAGCTACTCCAAATGAAAATCTTCAGTAGCCACAATACTTTAAAAAGTGTGAATAGAAGTCAATTTAACAACAGAGGAAAATATCTCATAACCATCATTCCCCTTTTTCTTTGCAAATCCTTTTACCACTAATGTGGATTTAAATCATTTCTTACCTTCATCCTTTTCTTTTAACCTATAAACCCATTTATTCTATAAATCTCTTTTACTTGTAGCCAACTTGCATATATTCCATGTCTTATTTTTAGCAAAGAGTCTATTTATTGTTTCATTACAGACTCCCACTGAATATTTGTATCCATCTTCATAGCTTCACCATAACATTCAAGTTCACCAACATCAACAAGTAAAATAGAATTTAAAGAAGGAGAAAATTTTTTCGAAGGTCTACTCAGCCTTGTTGACCATCTAACATTCATTAAGGTGTATGGTATTTGGTATTTTGGTTATTGTAGATCATGAGGAACTACTGGAACATCATCTTGTGGAGTATTATCTAGCACTACATAATCATTTTCTATCTTCTCATGCTATTGCAATAGATCTTTTTAAAACACTTTCTAATTCAATATGACATCCTTGCTTCTTATAATTTTACAATTTTTCAAAATCCAAAAGCCTATAACCAAATTCATCAATGCCATATGCAAAAATAAGACATTTCTTTGACTTAGCCTCCACCCACATGTTTAAGGGCAGCCTAGCATGCTACATCATGCTCCTTGCATACTCCATTATTGTCTTGTCCATGTATTCAGCCACTTCATTTTCTTATGGAGTCCTTGGAATAGTTTTCTATCTACAAATACCATTAGTCAAGAAATAATCTTCTAATTTGTGATTGCAATACTCACCACCATTATTAGATCTGAGACATTTTATCTTTTTACTAGTCTCATTCTCAACCAAGCATTTCCATTTCTTAAATGTTTAAACTACATTAGATTTTTGTCTAAGGAAATAAACCCATACTTTTCTATTTGCATCATCAATAAATGTAACATAATAATGAGAGCCACCAAGAGAAGATACCTAAGCTGGTCCCCATGCATCTATATGCACAAGCTCTAATTTCACATTTTTCTTTTCCTTCCCACTCTTCACAAAATTCAGTCTCTTTTGTTTGCCATACACAAAACTTTCACAGAAATCAATATTAACACATTTAAGACTTGGTAAAACTTTCTTTGAATGAAGTAATTTTATACCTTTCTCACTCATGTGCCCAAGTTTGTGGTGCCGTAGATTTGTAGTATAATCTACAACATTTTCTTGTTTCCCCACTTAACTGCAACAAGTATTCCTGAACATTCATTTTTCTCTACAACAGTCAAAGTAGAAGGAATAGTATGACCTATACAAAGATATAAGGTGCCTACTTTCACACCATTTTCTACTACAAGGGAACCTTTTGAAACCTTCTAATTTTTATCATTAAAAGTAACTACACAACCCTCATTAGCGAGTTACCCTACTGAAATTAAATTTCTACTCATCCTTGGAACATGTCTTACCTCATGTAGTAGCCAATGGTTCCCATTTTGCAACTTAGTCTTAACTTTTCCCTTTCCAAAAATCTGACAAGGTTCATTATCCCCTAAATAAACAATCCCAAAATCCCCTTGGACGTAATCAATAAAATAAACTCTATGAGGTGTAGCATGAAATGAAGCCCATAATCAAAAACTCAAGAATCATCAACACTTTCTAAAAAAAGAAGAAAAGGATCCTCTTCAGATTTGTTACTTACCACATTTTTCTCCTTGTTACTTCTGCTTTATCTCCTTGGTCATTCCTTTGAGTCCAAAAATATTTCTTCTTATGCCATAGTTTCCCATTGTACCACCAATCTCTTTCTCCTCTGGATTGAGACCTCTTCCCCTTTCACTTTCATCTTGATTTCCCATGATTTCTAGAATTACTTCCTCTCTTAGTCATTCTATCTCTACTTTGTGCATTTAAAGCACTTCCTGATGTAGATTGATCTAAAGTTTTCCTATGAGTCTCCTCACTTATAATAAGCCCAATCACATCATCAAATTTTAGGGTATTATATCTAGAAACAAAATTACTCACAGCCACTACCAATTCATTCCATATTTCTGATAAAGAACACAAAATCAAGAGAAACCTAATTTCTTCATCAAAATTGACATTCATAGAAGATAACTAACTTGTAATAGTATTAAACTCATTTAAATGATCTACAACATATCTACCTTCTACCATCTTCATATTAAATAAACACTTCATGAGAAATACCTTGTTTGAAGCTGAGCATTTTTCATACAATTTTGCTAGGGTTTGCATAAACTCTTCCATTGTCTAAAATCTCATAGTCCTCATCTATCATAGTTCTGTGTTTCTTTTTTATTCCTTCCAACTACTTTTATAAATCCTTCTGATAAAGATAGTCCTCCATTTGTATCTTCCATAACTAAAAGTTCTACCCATTAAAATTCTCCACCTTTAGCTTACCCTAGTCTATAATTGCACCCACTCAACTGTGAGACTCCTACTCAATCGTGTGACCTTCGTACAAAGGATCACTTAAATAAGAACTACAGTCTTGCTAGAAAAAAATGATAGTTTGTCTTTGATATGACTTGTTGGGATTAACCTCAGATAGAAATAACAATTATATGCAAATATAACCAATATCAAAAAATAATGGATTACATCGAAGAGAACACAAGACACAAAGTTTTAACATGTTTCACCCCAATCCCTCAGCTACATCCACCAACAAGTCCAATTTTATTATTATCCAGTGATTACAATCCACAATCCCTTAAAACTCAATATCATTGCAAGAAGCTACAATATCACCATACAATATGAAATTCCTAATGCTAATCCATTTTATACAATATTTTTCTACTTACAAAATTAGGGCTCGAATAAGTCATCCAACAAGAAAATAGCAACCAACACCAGGATCCTGTAGGGGTGCTACCCCTTGACCCCATCTTGAATGGTTTGATTATGAAGGTAGAATAGATGTGATGGTAGCAGGATGATTCTTGTCCTATAATAGAACAAATCATCTTGGAATCAAGTGTGCCATAGGCTGGGTAGTGTAAGACTTCCACCAAGAACTCATGTCGGAGATAATTTTCTGGCATTTGTAGCAGGGAGGCCAGAGTGGCCATGGCATCAGCTTCTTTATTATCGATGTGTGGAACTTGATGGAAGGTGACGTGTGCAAAATACTTTGTCAAGTCATCAACCATGCATTTGTAAGGAATTAGTTTCTCATCCTTTTTTTGATACACATCATTTACTTGGTTGATAACAAGCTGAGAGTCACCGAAGATATCCAACTGATCTACTCTCCATTCAGTTGCAACTTTCATACCATTGATCAAAGCTTCATATTCAGCAATGTTATTTGTACAAGGAAACATAATCTTGTATGCTTTGGGCAATGATTATCTCTGTGGTGTAGTGAAAAGTAATCCAACACCTGCTCCTTGTTGTGTGAAGGACCCATCGAAGAACATAACCCATGTATGGTGAGTGAGTGTTAGAATTGACTCATCTAGAAAATCAATGTTTATTGGTAGAAGACTCTATATTGGTGCCTTGGCTAATTGGTCTGCAATTGCCTATCCCTTTATAGCTTTGCGTTCAACATATTGGATGTCAAACTCACTTAGTATCATGACCCATTTAGCCAATCTTCCTGTGAGAGCTGCCTTACTGAGCAAGTACTTTAATGGATATATTTTAGCCACAAGCCATGTAGTGTGGGAAAGCATGTAGTGTCTCAACTTTTGGGAAGCAAAGACAACTTCCAAGCAAGCTTTCTCAATAATATTGTAGTTTTTCTCATAGGAGACCAATGTTCGGTTCAAGTAATAAATAGCTCTTTCTTTGTTGTCATTTTCTTCCTGAGCCAATAGGATTCCCAAAGATGTTTCAGTGGCTAAAATTTATAAAAGCAAAGGCTTCCCATGCATATGAGGCATCAAGATTGGTGGATTGACAAGATATTGTTTGATCTGTGTTAAGCTTTGCTCACAATCTTGGCCCCAATTGAATTTCACACCCTTATGTAAGGTCATTGTGAAGGGTTGTGATTTATCCGCCAATTGTGAAATAAACTTGTGAATAGATTGAAGCCTTCCCTGTAGTCCTCTCATCTGACTGATGTTTCGAGGTGGTGGCATGTCCATTATTGCTTGTACTTTTTCTGGATCTACTTCAATTCCCTTTGCAGAAACAATATATCCCAATAATTTCCCTGATGTGATGCCAAATGCACATTTCTTAGGATTTAGCTGAAGACTAAATTTTTTCACAGGATCTAGGATGGGTCCCAAATCATGCAAATGAGTATTGCGTTTAGCTCTTTTGACCAAGGTATCATCAACATAGTCCTCCATGGTTCTATGAATCATGTCATGGAAAATTGTAGTAACAGCCTGCTGATATGTAGCTCCAGCATTCTTTAAACCAAATGGCATCACATTCCAACAAAAGGTTCCCCATGCACATGTGAAAGCTATTTTCTCTTGATCTCTTGGCACAATTTTTAGCTGATTGTATCCAGAAAAGCCATCCATAAGTGAGTACATCTCATAGCCAGCTGTCATGTCCATGATCATATCTATATTAGGGAGCAAAAAGTCTTCTTTAGGACATGCCAAGTTAAGATCACGGAAGTCTGTACAAACTCTGATAGATTTATCATGCTTGGAATCAGGAACAATATTGGATATCCATTTAGCATAATCAATTGCACGGATGAAACCAGCCTTTAGAAGTTTCTCCAATTTTTCTTTGACTAGCAATGCAACATGAGGATGCATTTTTTGAAGCTTTTGTTTAACTGGTTTGATGCCTGGAGCTATGGACAAATCATGCATGATAAGATCAAGATCCAATCCTGGCATGTCAGAATATGTAGAGGAAAATTTTATTCTCTTCTCCTTGAAAAAGGCAATGAATTGTTCCTTTTCTTCAGTTGACAATGACTGAGCCAGATGTATCACATGAGGATGTTCTTCTATGCCCAGGTTGATTAGCTATGTCGGCTCTATTAACACTGATGATCTCTCCAGAAAGTGACTAGGAAGGACATCAAATATCTCATCTAAGGGCACCTCAAAGAGGTTTTCACCCTTGGATAGGTCTTTTGTTTTCACTTTTTTGGGATTCGACATTGCCACAATGTAGTTTTTACCATCAAACCTCTTGCATTTTTTCTTTTTAATTATGTGACAGAGATATTTGATGTCAGCCTCAATCATGTTGATGCTTTGCTCATTGGTGGAAGACATTACAGGTTCGATAGCATTTAGGTAATAGGCAAGAGCATAGTCATTCTAGAACGTGGGGACTTCATTAGATGCATTGGGGTTCTAGTCTATAAGGTCGGGATGTGTGAGTGAGAGAGTAGTGGCTGGTTCAATTGTGTTCACAATATAGTCATTAAATGCATGGACTAGTAGTTTGAGACCTACGATGACCTCACCCACAGGTGTATTCAAACGCCTCAGAATACTAACGTCAGGAATTGATGACTCTAGGACACTATTTGGATCAGACCCCTGTGACCTAACCCTAGATGTTTCACTCACTTCGATTTGATTTTCATAGAGATGCACTTGGTCAATGTCTTTATCAGTAGTCGCTTCTAAAAGATTGTCAAATTCATATTCATGAGAATCAGTGCTACATGGTGAGAGACTATAGAACTCCTCAATAATGATAGGGACATACTCTCCTTCAGCCTTTGGATTCTTACACAAATACTCAATATGGCATGACTGACTAGATTCTCCCTTTTCTGAATGATATTTGAGTTGCTCAACATAGTCCTCAGAAGAATCACTAGTATCATTCATAGTGCTAACATGTGGCACAAAGTCATCTCGCTCAGCAAAGAATTTAGGAAGATCATAAGGAATGGGATGAGGGTAAGAATCCTCATCATCAGATTCTTCCTCTCGAGTACCTAACTCAGATTGTGACTCATTTTCAGATGAACTCACAGGTACGGGTATGAATTTCTTACATCCCAAATGTAAAGGGACCTTCTTAAACCCTAGGCCAGTTGTATCACTATTGCTTTGAGCTGTTTCTTTGATAGGATCTATTAAACCATTGTTATTGCACCCAATAGGGCTAGTTCCCTTGTAACAAAAATGCTTCATAAGCTTAAGACCAGGTCCATACTTCTTAGGAGTGATTTCTCGAGCTTGTTCTGTTAGGTCTACTGGAGCCTCTTCTTTGTAAAGCCATGCAACAATAGCTCTATTTTCACTTTCATCTTCTAAGGGAACTGTAGCTTTGACAAAAGAGCCATTAAACTTGGTCTGAGATGTTAGCACAAACGGCTTCTTTTCTTCTGAGGGTCTCCCAAAATGTCGAGGGGACTCTGGAATAGATGTTGATGATATTACTAGTTCCATGTGGTACTCTCCCATACCAGTTTCTTTCAGTTTAAATGACTGCTCAATTTATTTCAGCTTATTGGCATGACAATCGATAGATTCACAGTTAGCAGGGATGAAAGAATCGGTAGCTTTGAGCATATTGCAAGTGTAGCTAGTAGTGGTAGGAATAGTAACTTCAGAGCCATGAAATGAGAATTTAATGCATTGGTGGTATGTTGATGGCATAGCGTGCATCTCATGTATCCATGGCCATCCCAACAGAATATTGTAGCCTGAGGGAATGCCAAGCACCTGACAGGTGACATCCCTTTCAACAAGACCAACGCGAATTGGTAAAGTCACAAGACCTAGTGACTTTCATTCTACTTCATCATATGCTTTAATAGTGATCTTTCATCGAGGATCAACAGAGTCTTCAGAATAATCCAATTGTCTAAGCAGAGTAGAAGAAATAATATTTAGGCTAGTGCCATTGTCAATGAGTACCCACCGAACACATGTCCAGTGGATCATAACCTCAATGTGTAGAGGCTGATTGTGTGGGTGATTCAATGATTTTTCATCCTCCTCGAAGAAGGTCATAAGATGAGGTGAGGTTAGGAGACCTACCATGGATAAAAATCGCTCAAGATTAAGATCTTGAGGAACATTTGCCTTAGTGAGGACTTTGTCTAGAATTTTCATGTGGGTAGGCGAGATTTTAAGCAGCTCAAATATGGAAATGTGAGCATTGGTCAAATAAGGTACGTTTGATTGTGTATAAACTCCAATTCTCGCAAGTGATCTTGGGGATCAGTAGTACCAAAGTACTTGTTATATCTGGGTAGTTCTATGCGTCGTGGGAAAGGCGGCATGTTTATACTTTTGTCAAATGGGAATGAACAAAGAGCATCCAATGTGTATGTCTTTGTGGGTTTCTCTTTCTCATGCATCATCTGAGCCAATTGATCTTGCATAATTTTCAGTTGTTTTTGGAGTTTAGCATTCATAGTTTCTTCTTCACGTGTGATAATGGTCTCTACATTGAAATTTGTGGGCAATTTAGCTCCCTCTTGGGAAAGTTTGAGAAAGTAGTTTTCTTTCTCTTTGTTGAGTAGGATTCCCATGACCTTCTGAAAGTTTTTGTCTCTTCGACATTTTGCTATGTGTTCAGGAAGGATTTCAACCTCTTCCTTTTCCTCATTAGTGCCACATTCTTTCTCTTTCTCCTTGTCATTTCTGGGTTGTTCTTTAATTCGACTATGACTACCCTGTTTAGGTTCACAATTAGTCATTATAAGAACGTGTTCAGTTTTTGTACATTGTGTTTCAAAACAGTCTATGGAGAAAGGATCATACATTGTATTTGGGAATATAGGACCTCTACCTGTTTCAGTATCCTCTTGGTAAAAATGATTCTTAATTTGTTCCAAATTGGAAAATGTTCGTTGAACTTGAGATGACCTTGCAGGTGAGGAAGACAATGAAGATGCCTCACTAGCTAAACTGGATACAGATTGCATAGTGAAAGGTAAGCTACCTCTGCCACAATTATGACCCCTAGCATGATCACGTCTAAGGTTATCAAGATAAAACATGTTGCCACTTCTGGTTGTGACAATCATAGGCAAGGACAAGAAGCTAGAACCTGGACAAGGACTACACTAAGACTGAGTCTCAAAAAGGACAACATAATAGAAAGAATGTTGTTCACTATGACACAAATGGTCTGATTTAAAATCTAGAACAGCCAGAGATTATGACCACTATGACACAAAGTATGACAAGCATTAAGACGAGGACCGAAGTTACTTATGAGACAAGACTAGTCAAGGTATAAGACACAAGTTTTCAGCTAAGCAAAGTATCAATGTTTCAGGACTGTTTGTAAACAAAGAGTGATAAATGGAAGCAAAAAAGGACAATGTATAGGCTGTAGATAGCTAGAACAAACCCAAATTGGTAATGCTGATACAAAGCCTCACGCAAAAAACCTTTATGGGTCACACGAAGAATCTATACAAGTCACACGAAGAAGTTTCTATCTCATGCGAAGGTCAATAAAAGTGGTGTAATTTCTCACGAAAATGTTCACAGGATCGCATGAAGATGCACAATAGCAATTTAATTTCGTAGCACAAGTGTCAGATGATTTTGCAGGAGACCCAAATGATTTCGCATGAAAGGGCAGAACAATTTCACAACAACGACTGATTTTGACAAAATTTTTGATCATTCCAATAACCAGGTAGACAAACAGGCATGTAGAATAGCAAACAAGTGATTTCAAGCATGTTTGAAAATAATGAGCAAGGGAAAAAGCAACCTTGCACATGAACAATCAAGTGACTTAGTTTGTGCTAATCCCTAAGAGAGCTATTTGTGTACATTTTCAAAGAGTTTTGCAATCATGCATACATCTCTAGAAAATAAAAGTTGGCCTCTCTAAGGTATTTAGTAATGGTTTGACTCTGCAACTTTTATGACTCACAGGGGTGACCTCCAATTCTGGCACACCGAGGTTTTAACACAGTCCGAGAACTTAATCTTCAAGAGCTACTAGGGAGATCTAACAACCCACAATGAACCACACCCATGGATATTTCTTCCACAAGGATATTTATATAGTGGTTGTCACTACCATGGCAAAAATGGCTTTTACCACTTGAGGTTCCGTCATCACAATTTTCCCTGTAGAGGGATTTTCTGCTATGGTTAACCCTCATTAAAGGTGACTGACTCACAACAGTGTACCACAAGGGAACTTAGCTTCCAAATTCCAGGTTTTAAAACCTTTTCACCTTTAGCCCAATCAAAGCAGATAGATTAATCCGACATGCTAAACTAAGATTATCTCTTAAATATCTATGATATCATCTCCTAGTGATCTATCAACCTCTCCGAAGAAAGGATTCCTTAATCAACAAGTTGAAGATTCATCTATCAAAGCATATCAACAAGTATATATTCTTTAACTCTTTGTTCTATATATGTGCTAAATAATAGTAAAATAGCATGCATAACATAACATTCAAACAAGTAAATGACCATAGGACTTAATGTGCAGAACCAATTTGGAATAAACCACCAATAATATGCTACCAAATTTTCACTATTCTAAAGTGATCTTGGTTGTTAAAGTTTACAAAATACAGTGTTAGGTGTCACCTTGTTAAAGGATTTAATCATCTTGTTAGGAGTGGCCAGGTTAGAGGACTCTAGACCATTCTATTAGAATGTCACATTGATTAAAGGATTTTTACTTCCACAATAGTTAAAATGTAACAATAGGTTTGATTTGTTAAGATACAACTCACTTTACAAATTTAGATCTCTATTTGGCTTATGTTGGTTCATTGACTTGCCTCCATCATGTTCTCCTTCTTTGATATGCTTGGTAACCCTTCAAGAAATCACACTTCACCAATATTCTCACTTTTCCTCTGCTACTCTATTCCTTATAGGTTCTTCACAAATTTCCAATCAATAATGAACCAACCCTAGAAAACATCTCTTATGCCTCCTTAAATAGGTATCTTTGATGTTTTTCCACTTAAGCATCATTGTAGATCTTAAGGTTTGGTTAAATTCAATGAATCTATTCATTATTGTGTCCTTCTACATCTTTCTTGATACTTCTAGAACATCACTTTAAATCCCTACCTTCCATTGCATAACAAACTTTATTTGTGCAATAAATATGCCAGCTCATCAATCATTATCTTTTATGTATTTTTACCATCTCAAAAATTTCAACAACGTCATCCTCAAATTTGATTCTTTCACATACTATTATTTTTTTACAATCTACCATCACTTTGTTCTTCTTCTTAGTCATCACTAGAATTCTTGGTCATCATCATGCTTTCCAACACTCAACTTTTAATAGTCATCTAGGTATTCACTATGCTTAGTCACTACTCCATATTACCTTGCTACTTCAACTCCTTCATTGACCTTGTGAAACTATCACTTGATCAAGCTTGTGTTCTACTCAACGTCTTGTAAATTCTCTTCAAGCATCTCTTCTATACTTAAACTTAACTATCTTCCAGCAATTACTTTAGTGGAAAATCTTCAACTTTTAGTGATCTCGTTTGACGAGTCAATCATCATTTTGCGAATAGCACATGCAACTCAGGTCAACTGCATTGCCAAATATTTATCAGATTTGGGTCCAATGCCTAGGGTAGTCACCCATTAGTTATCACATGATTCATCAAAAATATTAGTCCAATCACCAATGCAATATACATTTTCAATACATTTATTTTAAACATATCGCCAACCTTTTCATGTTATTTCTTATTGGCCCATGTTCTTTTTCCATTACTACAACCAAATAATTTTCCCTTGGGTTGGGTGTTGCCAAACATTTTATCGATGTGTGTCGATCACCAGCCCCATTTGGCCAACTATTTCCTACTATGGGCTTGCATAGGAAGGTTTGTATCACCTACATTTGACATTCCCGCTTGTTAATCCCTCCTAACTCACCAACCTAGATTGCACTATAAGATATTATTATTCTACAAAATTCACTATTTTCTAGTCTAGAGACTGGCATTTCTTATTGCTACTAAACTTTTAGTGTGATGAGTGCATTGGAAATTCACTCGTGGACCCTGGGTTTTGTAAAAGGCAAGTGATTTTTATTTTTATTTAATGTCAACAGTGGTACTACACCACTGGTATAGTGGTATTGGTTATTATTTTAGTTTTGCTATCCATTGTTTGTTGGTGACTAGACATCTCACTATATGCGTGAATATGTAGCCTCTACTAACACACACACTTCAACACGGTCATTGTATGCGGATTCATCTCGGAATGAACATTGGATTGTTCATCCAAAAATAAGCCAGCAAAGAGACCTGTTGCCTTCTATCTAAAGAGAATTGCTTGTTAGATATCCTCATATTCGAAGTGTTTAAGCAACCAGACCCTGTAAGAATGAAGGATTTGAATGCAATTTAAGCTATATGAATGTACAAGTAATCTATATGAAGTACAAGCAATTAATCTAAGAAATAAAAGACATTAAACTAAAAATGTATGCATTATTAAGCTAGATGAATTCAAACTAAGAATGCAAGATGTATGTAAAAATATGAGCAAATGTGAGTATGAATTCCAGCAGCATTTCGATGCAAATTCTCCAAATTCATCCTCTCAAAATGAAGAGATGAGGGTCTCTTAAATAGACTTTCTTTGAATCCATCAATGGTTGAGATCGATTTCAATCAATGGTCAGGATTAAAGGTGAAGTTCAGTTATAAAGGGAGATTCCCAAATTAAAGCGAGTTAACAGATTTAATTTGAGTAGAAATAGGAGTTAACTGATTCAATTTGAGTAGAAAAAGGAGTTAACTCATTTAACTCATTTTTGATCAATAGTGAACTGGAAATTTCCCTTTTTTCAACTGAAGAGAGATTTTGGTGAAATATTTAATTTAATAAAATGAGATATGCTCTCATAATTACCTTTTCTATTTAATTAAATAATCTATTAATTAATTAGAGATACTTTTCTTATTTAATTAAATAACTTCATTTAATTAATTAGGAATGGCTTCCCATTTAATTAAATAACTTTGTTTAATCAATTAGAAGTAAGTACTCCATTTAATTAAATAATTTTGTTTAATTAATTAGAAATACCTTTCCCATTTAATTAAATAATTACATTTAATTAATCAAGATAGGCGTATTTATTAAATTAAATAAATTTAATTCCATAGTACATTAGCCTTAGGATATAATTTAATTTAAGTATAAATACTTAATAATTAAATTATAATTAAATCAAGTAGATTTAATGCGACTAATATGAGTACATACTATAGGAATTAAATAAGAAATATGATGACTGTAGATTAGGATTTTTTGCATCTAACAATTAAGTCAAGTAGCGAATAGCAAAATGAGAATTGCCTATTAGAATAGGACTTAGAAATTATCAGAAATAGACCAGAATTGGTATAATGGCAATGAGGCAATTTTTGCAATGAGGCAATGAGGCAATGACACAGTGAGGACCACTGGTGACTATCGCGAAGGATATTCTATGAGGAGAATCTCGAAAAGAGTGACACTAGCAACAATAGGTAGATGCAGTGGGGACAACTGGTGACTGCCGCGAAGGAGATTCTATGAGAATCTCAAAAATAGTGACACTAAGTGGGAATGTCCTCGAGCTGTGACAAGACTCAATCCATAAATACATGATCAGGAACCAAGAAAGCGAAAGAGACTATACAAAATAGCCAAAAGATATGTTGCAAGATGAGGCATAGGGAACAAGAGGCGCCTGTTTACCAGGTTTTCACCTTCTTGGCAAGTTTTCTGTCTTTTTTTTTTTTTATCAAGACTTTTTCTTAAATTTAGATTTTTTTTAGGACATTTAGATATGTACAGAGAGCTTGTTGAGATTAAATCAATTGTAAAACTGCTTCAGGTGGAGAGTTTTCATAGGCTCTTTAAGCACTTCTCCTTTGGTTGTGGAAAGCTGATAGGCACCAGATCCATATACTACAGTAATGATATAAGGACCTAGCCAGTTTGGTTTAAACTTTCAGTTTTGCATTCGTTGTTGTTGATTCTTAGGGTTGTCTCTTAGGACGAGGGTTCTCTCTCAGGATGAGGTCACCCAGCTAGAAGTCACTTGGCTAGATCTGTCTATTGTAGCTTTGTGCCATTCTTTGTTGATATGCTCGTAGATGATCACATGCCACTTGTCATCGTTCATCTAGTAACACAAGCTCTTGAAGCTGAGCTATCCTGTAGTCATCATCTGTGATAAGGCCTTTCATGGAGATTCTCAAGGTAGGAACCTCGACCTCTATTGGAAGCATAGCATCTGCCCCATACACCAATGTAAAAGGAGTTGTGCCCATTGGAGTTCTAATGCTTGTCCTATATGCCCACAGGGCTGGATTGATCTGGAGATACTAGTCTCTCCCTGAGTTACTGACTATGCGATGAAGAATTTTAAGGATCGCCTTATTAGATGCCTTAGCTTGGCCATTACACTGGGGGTAATAAATGGAAGACCAATGTTGTGTAATCTTAAATTTCTTGCACAATTCCTTAAGGTCTTTATTTTTGAACTATCCTCCATTGTCAGTAATGATTGAGGATGGTATACCATATCTATAGATGATGTAGTTTGTGATAAAAAGTGCTACAATTTTTCCATCAGCAATTATGAGAGGGAGTGCCTCTACCATTTCGTGAAATAGTCTGTAGTGATGATAATGACCTTATGTCCATTAAAAGAGGTTGGGTGAATCTGCCCCACCAAGTAAAAGGCCCATTGTTTTAAATGGCCATGTTGTAGTAGAGGGAATCAACTCTCTGGTTGGAGATTCTTGTGTAGCTAACACTGCTTGTAGGAACTAGCATATTTAATAGCTTCTTGCTCCCATGAAGGAGTTTGCGAGCTAGTGTCAAGCCATTGGAATGAGATCCATAAATGCCTTCATGAACATCAATTAGTGCGCGTTTGGACTCGTCGGGTTCTAAATACCTAAGGAGTGTTCTGTCGAGACCTCTCCTTTATAGATAGTCAACAATAATGACATAATGTGAAGCATTACGGATTTGGTAACGTTTCTCATTCTGGCTCAGACCTTACAGAATGGTTTGATTATGAAGGTAGGAATAGATGTGATGGTAGCAGGATGATTCTTGTCATATAATAGAACATATTATCTTGGAATTAGGTGTTTCATAGGCTGGGTAGTGTAATGCCTCCGCCAAGAACTCATGTCAAGGATCATTTTCTGGCATTTGTAGCAGGGAGGCCAGAATGGCCATTGCATCAGTTGCTTTATTATCAGCACATGGAACTTGTTGGAAGGTGATGTGTGCAAAATACTTTGTCAATTCATCAACCATGTGTTTGTAACAAATTAGTTTCTCATCCTTTGTTTGATACACATCATTTACTTGGTTGATAACAAGCTGAGAGTCACCGAAGATGTCCAACTAATCTACTCTCCATTCAGCTACAATTTTCATATCATTGATCAAAGCTTCATATTCAGCAATGTTATTTGTACAAGGAAACAAAATCTTGTACACTTTGGGCAATGAGTATCTCTGTGTTGTAATGAAAAGTAATCCAACACCTGATTCTTGTTGTGTGAAGGACCCATCAAAGAACATAACCCATGTATGGTGAGTGAGTGTTAGAATTGACTCATCTAGAAAATCAATGTTTATTGGTAGAAGACTCTGTATGGGTGACTCGGCCAGCTAGTCTACAATTGCCTGTCCCTTTATAGCTTTGAATTCAACATATTGGATGTCAAACTCACTTAGTATCATGACCCATTTAGCCAATCTTCTTGTGAGAGATTCTTTACTGAGCAAGTACTTTAATGGATCTATTTTAGCCACAATCCATGTAGTATGGACAAGCATGTAGTGTCACAACTTTTGGGAAGCAAAGACAACTACCAAGCAAGCTTTCTCAATAATACTGTAGTTTTTCTCATAAGAGACCAATGTTCGGCTCAAGTAATAAATAGCTCTTTCTTTGTTGTCATTGTCTTCCTAAGCCAACAGGATTCCCAAAGATGTTTTAGTGGCTGAAATGTATAAAAGAAAAAGCTTCCCATGCATAGGAGGCATCAGGATTGGTTAATTGACAAGATATTATTTGATCTGTGTTAAGCTTTGTTCATAATCCTAGCTCCAATTGAATTTCACACCCTTTTGTAAGGTAATTGTGAAGGGTTGTGATTTATCCGCCAATTGTGAAATAAACTTGCGAATAGATTGAAGCCTTCCAAGTAGTCCTCTCATCTGACTGATGTTTCGAGGTGGTGGCATGTCCATTATTAGTTGTACTTTTTTTGGATCTACTTGAATTCCCTTTGCAAAAATAATATATCCCAACAATTTCCCCGATGTGATGCCAAATGCACATTTCTTAGGATTCAACCGAAGACTAAATTTTTTCATAAGATCTAGGATGGGTCCTAAATTGTGCAAATGAGTATTGCATTTAGCACTTTTGACCAAGGTATCATCAACATGGTCCTCCATGGTTCTATGCATCATGTCATGGAAAATTCTAGTAACAGCCCACTGATATGTAGCTCCAGTATTCTTTAAACCAAATGGCATCACATTCCAACAAAAGGTTCCCCATGCACATGTGAAAGCTATTTTCTCTTGATCTTCTAGCACAATTTTTATCTGATTGTATCCAGAAAAACCATCCATAAGTGAATACATCTCATAGCCAACTGTCATGTCCACGATCATATCTATATTAGGGAGCAGAAAGTCATCTTTAGAACATGCCAAGTTAAGATCATGAAAGTCTGTATAAACTTTGATAGATTTATCATGCTTGGAAATAGGAACAATATTGGATATCCATTCAGCATAATCAATTGCATGGATGAAACTAGCCTTTAGAAGTTTCTCCAATTCTGCTTTGACTAGCAATGCAACATGAGGATGCATTTTTTGAAAGCTTCTATTTAACTGGTTTGATGCCTAGTGCTATGGACAAGTGATGCATGATAAGATCAGGATCCAATCCTAGCATGTCAGAATATGTCCAGGAAAAATTTATTTTCTTCTCCTTGAAAAAGGTAATGAATTTTTCCTTTTCTTCAGTTGACAATGATTGAGCTAGATGTATCACATGAGGATGTTCTTCTATGCCTAGGTTAATTAGCTGTGTCGGCTCTATTAACACTGATGATCTCTCCTAAAAGTGACTAGGAAGGACATCAAATATCTCATCTGCGAGCACCTCAGAGAGGTTTTCACCCTTGGATACGTCTTTTGTTTTCACTTTTTTGGGATCTGACACTGCCACAATGTACTTTTCACCATCGGACCTCTTGCATTTTTTCTTTTTAATTATGTGACTGAGATATTTGATGTCAGCCTCAGTCATGTTAATGCTCTGCTCGTTGGTGGAAGACGTTACAGGTTTGATAGCATTTAGGTAACAGGCAAGAGCATAGTCATTCTAGAATGTGGGGACTTCATTAGATGCATTGGGGTTCCAATCTATGAGCTCGGGATGTGTGAGTGAGAGAGTAGTGGCTGGTTCAATTGCATTCACAATATAGTCATTAAATGTGTGGACCAGCAATTTGAGACCTAAAAGCCTTGGAATACTAATGTTAGGAATTGACGACTCTAGGACACTAGTTGGATCAGACCCCCGTGACCTAACCCTAGACATTTCACTCACTTCAATTTGATTTTCATAGACATGCACTTGGTCAATTTGTTTATTAGTAGTCACTTCTGAAAGATTGTCAAATTCGTATTCATTAGAATCAGTGCTACATGGTGAGAGACTATAGAACCCCCCAACACTGGTAGGGACATACTCTCCTTCAACCTCTTGATTCTTACACAAATACTCAATATGGCATGACTGACTAGATTCTCCCTTTTCTGAATGATATTTGAGTTGCTCAACTCCTTAGAAGAATCACTAGTATCATCCACAGTGCTAACACATGGCACAAAGTCATTTGGCACAGCAAATAATTTAGCAAGATCATAAGGAATGGGATGAAGGTAAGAATCCTCATCATCAGATTCTTCCTATCGAGTACTTGACTCAAATTGTGACTCATTTTCAGATGAACTCACAGGTACGGGTATGAATTTATTGGATCCCAAATGGAAAGGGACCTTCTTAAACCCTAGACCAGTTGTATCACTGTTGCTTTGAGCTGTTGCTTTGATAGGATCTATTAAACCATTGTTATTACACCCAATAGGGCTAGTTCCCTTGTAACCAAAATGCTTCATAACCTTAAGACCAGGTCTATACTTCTTAGGAGTGATTTCTCGAGCTTGTTCTGTTAGGTCTACTGGAGCCTCTTCTTTGTAAAGCCATGTAGCAATGGCTCTATTTTCACTTTCATCTTCTAAGGGAACTGTAGCTTTGACAAAAGAGCCATTAAACTTGGTCTAAGATGTCAACATGAACGACTTCTTTTCTTTTGAGGGTCTCCCAAAATGTCAAGGGGACTCTTGAATAGATGTTAATGACAGCACTGGTTCTATGCGGTACTCTCCCATACCAGTTTCTTTTAGTTTAAATGACTGCTCAATTTGTTTCAGCTTATTGGCATGACAATCGATAGATTCACGGTTAGCAGAGATGAAAGAATTGGCAGCTTTGAGCATATTGCAGGTGTAGCTAGTAGTCGCAGGAATAGTAACTTCGGAGCCATGAAATGAGAATTTAATGCATTGGTGGTATGTGGATGGCACAGCACACATCTCAAGTATCCGTCGCCATCCCAATAGAATGTTGTAAGCTAACAGAATGTCAAGCACCTGACAGGTGACATCCCTTTCGATAGGACTGACACGAATTGGTCAAGTCGCAAGACCTAGTGACTTTCATTCTACTTCATCGTACGCTTTAATAGTGATCTTTCGTCGAGGATCAATAGAGTCTTCAAAATAATCCAATTGTCTATGTAGAGAAACAGAAATAATATTTAGCCTAGTGCCATTGTCAATGAGTACTCGACAAACACGTGTCTGGTGGATCATAACCTCAATGTGTAGAGGCTGATTGCATGGGTGATTCAGTGAGTTTTCATCCTCCTTGGAGAAGGTCATAAGATGAGGTGAGGTCAGGTGACCTACCATGGATTGAAATCGCTCAAGATTAAGATCTTGAGGAACATTTGCCTCAGTGAGGGCTTTGTCTAGAATTTTCCTATCGGCAGGCGAGATTTTAAGTAGCTCAAATATGGAAATATGAGCATTGGTTCATTTGAACTAATCTAGAACACTATAACTAGTTGCAGTCAAGTTTTTTGTGTGTTTTGCACCTTTATCGGATGGACCAACAAGGGCTTTGTCCTTGTGTTGTTCAAGATTTGAAATAGGAGGTGTAGGGCCTTTGACCACCAACTTCGCATGAGAGAGAGTAACAATGTTAGCACAATGTTGCGAAGACACATTATCCATGTTATTGGAAATAGGGCCTCTTAAGACAAATGGTGTCTTGGGTTTGTCATTATCTTGCTGCCCATTTATGGTAATAACGTCGCAGTATTCAGAATCTACAGGTTTGACCATGTGAATGACATTGTCATCATTGGAATACGTATAGTTGACCTTACTGTAGGGTTATGGTTTCAAAGTCTATCCTTTTTCATAAGCTGCGAAAGGCTCTTTGAATGCCGTATGGTCTGAGTTTTTGTTTTGTCCATCTACCACAAGTTCACCAGCATCAATCATGTCCTAGACTTTATGACACAAGTTTATACAGTTGCTGGTTTTCTGTCCCTTGTTTTGGTGATACTCACAAAATCAGGTCTCATTTCACCATGGTGGACATGGTTGTGCATCATAGGGATGAGGGTTATCCATTGGTGAGATAAGCTTGTGTTGTAGCAATGTTTTGTAAACCACATCCAAAGGTTCTCCCAAAGGCATATACTCCCACTTCAATCGTGTTGCCCATGAGTTTCTTGATTTTTTTCCAGACATCTTATTGCCAAGGGGAGGCTTCTTAGCATTTTTGGATGCTTTGAGGCAGTCTGTGAGATTAAATGCTGCTTTAGCAGGTTTTGGTGTGACATTATCAACAACCCCATCATGTACAATTTCTCAGTTCTTGTTGACATGTTTGGTTTTATCCCTGTTGGAAGTGGAACCTTGTTTTGTATTTCCCTGAAGAGTGAGCTCACCTTTCTTGACCATAAATTATTCGATACAGATAGCCTATGTAATCATGTCTTCAAAGTTATGTGGACCTTGTAGTTGGACTCTATACCCAAAATTAGGTAAGAGGTTATTAGTGAAAATGTCGAGCTTCTCTGTTTCTAGGATTTTATAGGAATACTTAGTGTAAAGTTGTCTTCACTGTTGGAGGAAAGTGAGCAAAGGCTCACAAACCTTCTATTTAAGGTTGCATAGATCTCAAATATTTACAGGATGTTGAATTTTATGAGAATATTGCTGAACAAATGAATTAGCAATTTCATCAAATGTCTTGACACCAGGAGGTAAATGTGAGAACCACTCCAAAGCCTAACCACCTAGGCTTCTAGGGAATAAACGCATAAGGTACATTTGATTGTGTATAAACTCCATAGACAAAGAACCAAATTCTACCAAGTGATCTTGGGGATCAATAGTACCAAAGTACTTGAAGAATCTTTACAGGTCATGCGAAGAAGTTTTGTCTCGAGCGAAGGTCAATACTAGTGGTTTAATTTCACGCGAAAATGTTCACAGGATTTTGCAAAAATGCACAACAGCAATTTAATTTCACGCAAGGACAAAGTGGATTCACGTGAGTGTTAGATGATTTCGCATGAGACCCAAATAATTTCGCGCGAAAGGGCAGAAGAGTTTCACAACATCGACTGATTTTGACAAAAATTTTGACTGTTCCAATAACCAGGTAGACAAAAGGCACATAGAACAACAAGCAAGTGATTTCAAGCACATCTGAAAAAAATGAGCAAGGGCAAAAGCAACCTTGCGCATGAACAATCAAGTGACTTAGTTTGTGCTAATCCCTAAGAGAGCTATTTGTGTATGTTTTCAAAGAGTTTTGCAATCACGCATACATCTCTAGAAAATAAAAGTTGGCCTCTCTAAGGTATTTAGTAATGGTTTGACTCTGCAACTTTTATGACTCACAGGGGTGACCTCCAATCTCGGCACACCAAAGTTTTGACACAGTCTGAGAACTTAATCTTCAAGAGTTGCTAGGGAGATCTGACAACCCACAATGAACGAAACCCGTGGATATTTCTTCCACAAGGACATTTATATAGTGATTGTCACTACCATGGTGAAAATGGCTATTACCGCTTGAGGTTCCATCATCACAGTTTTCCTTGTAGAGGGATTTTTTGCTACAATTAACCCTCTTTAAAGGTGACCGACTCACAACAGTGTACCACAAGGGGACTTAGCTTCCAGATTCAAAGTTTTCACACCTTTTCACCTTTAGCCCAATCAAAGTAGACAGATTAATCCGACACGCTAAACTGAGATTATCTCTTAAAGATCTATGATATCATCTCCCAGTGATCTATCAACCTCTCCGGAGAAAGGATGCCTTAATCAACAAGTTGAAGATTCATCTATCAAAGCATATCAACAAGTATATATTCTTTAACTCTTTGTTCTATATATGTGCTAACTAATAGTAAAATAACATGCATAACATAACATTCACACAAGTAAATGACCATAGGACTTAATGTGCAGAACCAATTTGGAATAAACCACCAATAATATGCTACCAAATTTTCACTATTCTAAAGTGAGTTTGGTTGTTAAAGTGTACAAAATACAATGTTAGGTGTGACCTTGTTAAAGGATTTAATCACCTTATTAGGAGTGGCCAGGTTAGAGGACTCTAGACCATTCTAATAGAATGTCACATTGATTAAAGGATTTTTACGTCCACAATAGTTAAAATGTAACAATAGGTTTGATTTGTTAAGATACAACTCACTTTACAAATTTAGATCTCCATTTGGCTCATGTTGGTTCATTGACTTGCCTCCATCATTTTCTCCTTCTTTGATATGCTTGGTAACCCTTCAAGAAATTACACTTCACCAATCTTCTCACTTTTCCTCTGCTACTCTATTCCTTATAGGTTCTTCACAAATTTACAATCAACAATGAACCAACCCTAAAAAACATCTCTTATGCCTCCTTAAATAGGTAGCTTTGATGTTTTTCCACTTAAGCATCACTATAGATCTTAAGGTTTTCTTAAATTCAATGAATCTATTCATTATTGTGTCCTTCTAAATCTTTGTTGATACTTCTAGAACATCACTTTAAATCCCTACCTTCCATTGCATAACAAACTTTATTTGTGCAATAAATATGCCAGCTCATCAATCATTACCTTTCATGTATTTTTTCCATCTCAATAATTTCAACAATGTCATCCTCAAATTTGATTCTTTCACATACTATTATTGTTTTTACACTCTACCATCACTTTGTTCTTCTTCTTAGTCATCACTAGAATTCTTGGTCATCATCATACTCTCCAACACTCAACTTTTAATAGTCATCTAGGTATTCACTATGCTTAGTCACTACTCCATATTACCTTGCTCCTTCTTGGCTATAAATGACACCCAACTAATACTATTTGCTTGACTATTTGTTAAATTCCTTAACCTCCTACTTCAATTCCTTCATTGACCTTGTGAAACTATCACTTGATCAAGCTTGTGTTCTACTCAACATCTTGTAGATTCTCTTCGAGCATCTCTTCTATACTTCAACTTAACTATCTTCCAGCGATTACTTTAGTGGAAAATCTTCAACTTTTAGTGATCTCATCTAACAAGTCAATCGTCATTTTGCAAATAGCACATGCGACTCAGGTCAACTGCATCGGCAAATATTTATCAGCTTTGGGTCCAATGCCTAGGGTAGTCACCCATTAGTTATCACATGATTCGTCAAAAATATTAGACCAATCACCAATGCAATATACATTTTCAATACATTTATTTTAAACATAACGCCAACCTTTTCATGTTATTTCTTATTGGCCCATGTTCTTTTGCTATTACTACAACCAAATAATTTTCCCTTGGGTTGGGTGTTGACAAACATTTTATTGATGTGTGTTGATCACCAACCCCATTTAGCCAACAATTTCCTACTATGGGCTTGCATAGGAAGGTGTGTTTCACCTACATTTGGCATTCCCGCTTGTTAATCCCTCCTGACTCACCAACCTAGATTGCACTATAAGATATTATTATTCTACAAAATTCACTATTTTCTAGTCTAGAGACTGGCATTTCTTATTGCTACTAAACTTTCAGTGTGATGAGTGCATTGGACATTCACTTGTGGACCCTGGGTTTTGTAAAAGGCAAGTGATTTTTATTTTTTTTAATGTCAACAATGGTACTGGACCACTGGTATAGTGGTATTGGTTATTATTTTAGTTTTGCTATCCATTGTTTGCAGGTGACTAGACATCTCACTGTATGCGTGAAAATGTGGCCTCTGCTAACACACACACTTCAACATGGTCATTGTATGCAGATTCATCTCGGAATGAACATTGGATTGTTCATCCGAAAATCAGCCAGCAAAGCGACCTGATGCCTTCTATCTAAAGGGAATTGCTTGTCAGATATCCTCATATTTGAGGTGTTTAAGAAACCAGACCCCCTAAGAACAAAGGATTTGAATGCAATTTAAGCTATATGAAGGTGCAAGTAATCTATATGAAGTACATGCAATTAATCTAAGAAATAAAAGACATTAAACTAAAAATGTATGCATTATTAAGCTAGATGAATTTAAACTAAGAATGCAAGATGTATGTAAAAATATGAGCAAATGTGAGTATGAATTCTAGCAACAATTCGATGCAAATTCTCCAAATTCATCCTCTCAAAATGAAGAGATGAGGATATCTTAAATAGACTTTCCTGGAATCCATCAACGGTTGAGATCAATTTCAATCAATGGTCAAGATTAAAGGTGAAGTTCAGTCATAAAGGGAGATTCCCAAATTAGTTAACTCCTTTTTCTACTCAAATTGAATCAGTTAAGTCCTTTTTCTACTCAAAATGAGATATGCTCTCATAATTACCTTTTCTATTTAATTAAATAATCTATTAATTAATTAGAGATAATTTTTTTATTTAATTAGATAACTTCATTTAATTAATTAGGAATGGCTTCCCATTTAATTAAATAACTTTGTTTAATTAATTAGAAGTAAGTACTCCATTTAATTAAATAATTTTGTTTAATTAATTAGAAATACCTTTACCATTTAATTAAGTAATTATATTTAATTAATTAAGATAGGTGTATTTATGAAATTAAATAAATTTAATTCTATAGTTCATTAGCCTTAGGATATAATTTAATTTAATTAAAGTATAAGTACTTAATAATTAAATTTTAATTAAATCAAGTAGATTTAATGCGACTAATATGAGTATGTACTATAGGAATTAAATAAGAAATATGATGAATGCAGATTAGGATTTTTTGCATCTGACAATTAAGTCAAGTAGCAAATAGCAAAATGAGAATTGCCTATTAGAATAGGACTTAGAAATTATCAGAAATAGAGCAGAATTGGTATAATGGAAATGAGCCAATTTTGGGGTATTACACTCACATGCTAAGATAGTCTATAGGTTTGCAAAATATGTTGGGTAGCACCATAGACTATAGTACAGTAGTAGCAGTGCCCTTTTTTGAGAATAAATTATTTTATTGTTATTATATGTAGTTTAAGTAGTTGAGTATTTTGTTCAACAACTAAGTTGATATTTTTTTGCAACCTTTATCAATTTTCCATGTCAAACAAGAGGGGTAACAGGGGTTCTAGTAGGATCCCTAAAGTCCAAGAGAGGCCACCATTACCAAAATACAAAACTATAGCAGCATATTTTGGTGGTGAAAATGTTGGCAACCTACAAGATTCACAAGTTAGATCTCCAATGGTTATTGAAAAATTAGATTCATCACAAGCCGGACCCTCGAACTGTATTGAAGTTCAAGTTGGTGAACCTGATATCTTAGCTAAGGATGAACTTGAACAAGATTTGGAGGAACTTCCCCTAAGCAAGGGGACACAAATTGAGGTTATGGAGTTGGAGTCAATCTCAAACCTGTCAAGTGAGAAAACCAAAACTAATTCCATAAATCATGTTCATGCACAAACAGGAAAAAGAAAATTGGAATCGACAAAAGATCGATCTCACTGGGATTTTTCCAAAAAGAATTTTCAGTTAGAATGGGCGGAAATGTACTAGTTCATTGAACCAATGCCCAATCCAATTAATGGTGAACCTCCTATAGAAATCATATGTAAGATTTGCATAGAGATAGCAAAGAAGGAGAAGAGGTTGCAGCTTAAAATTGATACCATAGAAAAGCATGTCGGTAAACTTTACAAGAAGGAAACTATAGATGGAGTTGAAAAATCCATGCTAACTTGGAAAACAAAGGAGAACTATTTGCATATCAGGAATGCTGAAATATACAAGTTACACCAGCAATTACAGGAGAAGCATTCTACAATAAAAGGTTCCATTGAAGATTTCATTAGGAAAGAAACAAAAGTGCAAAATATGGGAAAAGTAGTTCAATTAAGTGTGGTGTTTTATATATTGAAAAGAGGATGTCCTATGATGGACTACCCTTCAATTCTTGCCTTATTGTGCTTTTTGAAGACTCAAAACTATCCGCACAGTCATTGGTTAGTAAACAGCAAGTGGGAATGGGCTAGATGTCTTGAATAGGTTGAAAAAGAAGATATGAAGGACAAAATTAAAGACTCTAATTTGATTTCATTATCTCTAGATGAAGTTACAACAATTGATAATGCTTCCTGGGTGTGGATGCATTTTTATACTGTAAACAATCTTTTTCATTAACCATTTCTACTATCTATTACTAAATTGAATTGTAGTGCGACAACTAAAAATTTATATAAATTATTAAAGACTACTCTAATTGAATCTGGAGGTTTGGATAGCATGGAGATTGCCAAAAAGTTGGTGTGTTCTGAAGTGGATGGAGCTTTGGTTATGCAAGGTCATAAAGGTGATCTTTGCAAAAAGATCATGAATGATTTGGCACCCTACGCTATTCCCATTCATTGCATGACCCATCGAATGAATCTAGCTTTTGGAATTGTCAGAAATTTTGGTTGTGTAAGTAAAGTGGAATCTCTAATCAAAGAGATTTATCAATACTTTTGTCGAAGTCCAAAACAAGTCTAAGAATTTCAACACTTTGTTGAAGGACATACTGATGGGAAGAAGCTTCTTAAAGACAATGATACCAGATGGATCTCTTTGGATGGACCGGTGGATCGAGTAATGTCTAAATACCCATCATTTCTTAGACTAATCCACTTTGTGCAAGACAAATTCCCTTAGCTATATTCAAGTCTAACTAATGTTAAGGTAATCTTAACTTTAGCAATTATTCCCCCCATGCTACAGGATATGAGAAATACTATAAAAATGTTCAATAAAGAGCTATGTACATTGTAGAATATAATAAGCTATGTAAAATGACATGTAGTAGCCTAGATACTCTGTACCAATTAATACCATTAGATAAATCAAAGTTTGCAAAGTGGTTAGAAATCTCAAATTTGAACAATCTTGGAAAAAAATTTACATATTAGTGCAAATGATGAGGTATATGCCAGGGTACATGGAGTTGACATACCAATGTAGTACTATGCCCATGTCAACCCTAACTCCAACCCCAACGAAGCAAGAAGTGAAGTTGAATCAATACGAGAGAAGGTACATTCACGTGTTACAAGTGAAGACTTCAAAAAGATCAAAGACTCTATGCTTGACTCTGTCAAGTGAGTTTTCTACAATCTTTCGTCAGAAATCAGATTCAAATTCCCTCTAGAGGAACTACTTGAAGCAATGTCAATTGTTTTTCCACAATGCTACTCTTTAAACTATCTGACTAATTTTTGAAGAAGGATGTTAACTTTGATTCAGCAGCTTTGCAAACCTAAAGTAATTAAGGGAATCACTATAAATGAATTCTAAATGAATCTCAACCGAGAGATCAATCATATTCTTTTGCAAACATAATGAGGGAGCAATATGCTCTTATGGAGAACCCAAATGAAGAGGGAGCGGTAACAAAGCTTTGGAAAAACCTTGGTGAGAGTAATCAGTTGAGAGAGGCAATACTAGAATACTTCAAGATTACTGATTTATGTTTGACAATGATATTGGGTTTAGTGGAGGATGAGAGAGTTTTCAGTGCTTTGGGCTTCCTGAAGTCAAAGGTTAGAAACAAATTAGACAAAAATTTGGATAATTGTCTGAGGCTCTATAATTCTAGGTATGAGGTAGAAAATTTCCCTTATGACATGGCTATCAAAATTTGGAGAAATCAATGTCAAAGAAGAGGGATTTTCAACATTTCAAACCCAAGTGGTAGTGGCAGTAGTAGTGGTAGTGGTAGTGGTAGTGGCAATGGCAGTGGCAGTGATTCATATCCTAATCTTGGAAGCAATGAAGATTATGTTGACTTTGGCATACATAGTAAGTCTGATGCTGATAGTGAATCTAAAGAAAAAAAAATGGACAATAAAATATTGTATGCAATAAATGAGGAGGATTCTTATGATAGTGATGCTAAGCCGATCCAGGCAGAATGACAACTATAGCAGCATCTCAACTTCAAGTTCTAACTTCTGTGTGAGTCAAGTAGTAGGTTAGTAGCTCTAATCTAAGACTCTACTTACTAATTAATTATGTAACATGTTTGTAGAAGTTAATTTATAGCCTTCATTAACTGTCCTTTTATAGATGCTTAAATTATTAATTTTTGAACATGTTGATGCCACAAACTTACATGTTGAGATTTTCATTGATTGTATTTTTTTTAACATGTTGAGATTTTTATTGATTCTAGTTTCTTTAAGAAATTGTAACATAATGCATTTAATAGAATAAGATCTATTTTTAAAAAAAAATTATTATAATTTATAATTATAAATTAGCCTGCAACATAATACATATAGCAATTGTCAATTACAAACAATTACAACCCTTTGTAAATGACTCAATGTCAAATTGAAATGATCCCGAATTCCCTTTTGCAGATACAAGGGAGTAATAATAGTTGTAGGTCGGTTTGTAATTTTATATATAATTAAATTATTACTATATAATACATTATATGTATACAACATAGTTCCAAGAATCATAGTGATTCACACGATTTCATGACTCGATTCATGATTCGATTTGAGCTTGCTAATTCTGATTCTTGTTACTTTGGTACTATACAATCACATTGCCAATTGTACAATTTTTTCAAGTAGTAGGACTATGGAAATTTTCTCCATTTTCTCTATATAGTAATAGTATGCTAGTTCCTGGTTGCCCAACTATCCTGATATGTTGGCTCTTGATTCCTGTAACAATTAACATTAATCAAAGTTGAAATTAAATCCAAAATTTGAAATTAAAGAGCAACAAGTAACAAAATGAGTATAGTAATATCACTTGCTAAGTTGTTACTTCTTAGTGCTATCAACTATGAGTCATGACTATTGATGACAGCAACAGTAATAGTTTCAGTTTGAGAAGATGACCTAGCTTCTAAGAATTTCATTAGGGCACTCCATTCTACATCATTTGGAAGCTCCATTTTTTTGAGGTTGTAGCTAAGAAGTTGTAACCTCGTCAATAATAAATACTTCTAAGAGATATTTTTACATGAATCAAGGAATTTATCTACAACTTCATTCATTTTTGATAGTTGTTTGATGCAACTTGCAATTCTTTCTGGAGTGGTTTCCTCAGGCAAGTTGCCTAAATAATAATTCATGCTATCTTGCAACCTTTTCATGTAATTTTCTTTTCCAATGAATCTATCATTTGAGTCAGCTGGATTTGGTAATCTAGCAATCAGCAAGTTTAGTATGATTTTATTCATCTTCTTCAATTCTTTGGAAGCTGATTTGAGAGCTTCACCTATTTTTGTTACTTGTTCACAGTGGTGACCGACTTCAATGGTCATTACAGAGGCATCCAAGCAATTTTTTATTCCATGCTTTTCCAAATCCCTGTCACTGGATATCTTTACTTTATTCAAAATTTTGTTAGAAATATTTTTTAAGGAACTGATGAAGATTTTTCTTTTACCAAAAATATCACATTTTACATTTTTAAAGACAAGTCTGATATTGCTATTTAAATCAAGCCATTCAAACAAACTATCACTATTCATAATTTTGTCCCAATTTTCTTGTTTGATAAGATTATTCATGTTTATTATAGTATCCTTCACATGATGGTCTTCGGAAGAGGTCACTATATTTTTTGCCATTACATTCTCCATCTTTTTCTTAATTTGAGACATCTCTTTTTCACTCTTTTTCTATATTTCCTCTAGTTGTCCTTGCCAATTAGTTGCTCTCTTTCTCTCATCCTCCAATTTTCTCTTCAAATATTGGATTATCTTTGCAGTAGTTACCTCTTTTTTCTTCTCATCCTTGAGTTCCCTTTTCAAATCATGGATTGTCTTTGCAGTGGACTCCTCCTTTTTCTTCACATTGTCCAATTCCTTCTTCAAATCATGGAGTCTTTGAGTAGAGTCAGTAGACTCCTCTTTCTTCAAATTATCCAATTCTTTTCTCAAATTGAAGATTTTCTTTGTAGCTAAGTCCTCTTTTTTCTTTGCATTCTCTAATTCACTCATGTGGTGGATTGTGTTAGTGCTTGCAGTAGCACTAGACTTTGTTTTCTTCACATTCTCCAGTTCCTTCTCCAAATTAATGATAGTTTTTCTAGTTGACTCATCTTTTTGTTTCATATTCTCCAATTGCTTATTCAAAATTTTTATTGTTTTTGCACTAGACTCCTCTTTTTTCTTCCCATTCCCCAGTTCCTTTTGCAAATTAAAAACCATATTTTCCCTAAACATTGAATGTTTCTTTTCATTCTCCAATTCAGTCTTCAAAATAATATTTTCCTTGACAGCATAGTCTAGGTCAGTTTTTAATTTATTGTTGACCTGTGCACTACTCAAGCTACAGACTTGAACAAATGTGCAGTAAAGGCTTGTTCATGCTGAAGTCTTTTTTGGCACTTATCCAATTCTTTAGTCAATTTTTGTACTTGTTCATTCATCTTTTCTTGCTAGACAATTGCCTCTGTAAGAGAAGATTTCTTTCTCCTATTTTGCAATTCTTTGAACCTATTGTCTGCTACTTTCTCCTTCACCTTCACATTATCAAGGTCTGCCTGTAACTTTTCTATTTGCTTTGTAAGCTTTTTATTTTCCCTCTTCACTTTTAGAAGTGTAGAGTAGACCATTTTGTTGCTCTCTTTTGATATATTGATTTTGTCAATATTTTTCTCTTTTGACAAATCTATTTGAAGATTGGTAACTTATATATCATTAAGATTTATTACATTTTGTGGTGGATTATTATCTCTATCCAGGGGCATAACATTCATGAAGTTCATCATTTCATTATTTGGATCATATGTTGGAAATATTTTGTTAGTAGATCCCTGACATTTGGAAATTGCATCACTTTTCAAAGTCTTCATAATTTGCCTATTTCTTTCGCTTGTCTATTCAAACTTTGATGCAAAATCGTTCAAACTAAAATATGGGTTTGCTGACACAATTGAGTGCTTAAAAGTTGAATTATTAGTTGTATCCTTGTGTGCTCCTTCAACTCCAGTTAAACTTACTCCACCTACAATTGTATTTTGAGGATTGCTAATAGACTAAAGATGGCCCATTCCAAATCCTAGCATTTTAGGCCTATTTTTTGGGTTTTGTATAGAAGCTACTAATACATACATTGGTGAAGTAACTGCTGACATTGTTGGCAATGTAATTGTCATAAGTTTTGTTCTTTTTTTCACAAGGTTCATCCATGCTAGTGCCAGTGCCAGTGCTAGTGGGATCAACTACAACTGGTTTCGAAGATTTAACAAATAATGTTTTGGAATGACCTTCAGAAGTAGAGGCATAATATTTTTTTCCCTTTCTAGATGAATCGTCTTCATTCTTAGAGAATCCAATGATTGGTTTACAGCCTATTTTTGGTGGGTCTAGTATTGGAACTGGATTCCAAATCCCTTCACCACTTGCACCAATGGGATCTATACCTGCATAACCCATTTTATGTATCATAGTTCCCCCTCTACTATACATTTGTTTAACAGAATCACTCATTTGAAGTGTAACAATATCTCTACCCCTGGTTGACCCAAAATCCTAAATACCTTGAATGTCAGCATCAGACTCGAGGTTCTTCTGTCTTACATTATCATTGTCACTGCCAAAATCATATAGTATAGTTGGATGCTCTTTATTCCAATAATTTCTAAAAATTCCATCCTCCAATATTTCATCAAAACCAACTGATGTCTTTGGTTCACCCAAATTTTGCCTCATTTTCTAGAAATTATTCATCTTGGTTTGACACCACATTTTAGCTATTCATGCCTCTTTAATTTCTTTAGGCATAGACCTCCTAGAAGGTTGAGATGCTTTCTTGTAGAAATTTAAATATGTCTGAGGCTCTGATTTGTGCAATGTTGTAATTTGCGATGACAATTCTTGCATTGGAATATTATTCTCTGTTACATGTTTCTTCATCTCTTTCTTAACCTCATCCCATGAATCCTTTTTTTTTAACTTTTCTATCAATGGCATCTCTTGATGTTGATATTTTCTCGTAGAGTTTCCATTGGCAATAAGTCTCATTTTTATTATGTTCAGTGGATCATAATTCCAGTGACTAATAAAATTAAAGCCAAAAAAAGTTACCAATTCATTTGCCAATTTGAAAGCCTTCCTCTCAAATGTGAGGCTTCCAATTGTGAAAGGCAAGGAAGGAAATATCATTTTCTTTTGTTTTCCACTGAAAAGTTTATTTGTGCTTTCCATCTACCGTACATATTCCAGTGCAAAAACTCTTTCTATAACATGCATTGGAAGTTTGCAGGGTTCAACCATTGAATCATAAAATCTTAAGACAGTGTACTCTTCCATGAAGAACCAATCAGCCAATTGAATTTGACTTCCAAGTTGAATGCAATCTTTACAAGACATAGGCAATGTAGGCATCGAAGTGCTTGTGACTTTTTGATAAATGCCAAAAAGAAGTCTACAAAATGGTTGTATTTTTTATTTGTAGTAGTCATCCTCATCTTATGTGTCCACTCATATATTGGACTTGGACTCTCTAATTTCTTCTAGATTCTCTCATCAAACTTATAGACCTCAATATCAAGCTTGTTGTTCTCTGTCTCAAATATTGGGCAATGCTTTGCTAAAGGAAGGTAGCACAAGTAATTTGTGAACCCAAATGTCTTGTTCTTGCCTGTAGTTGTACTTTGTTTAATCATCAATAATTGTTGTTGCATAGATTCAACAACGTGTTAAACAAAATTATATCTTACACTACCTGCTCAACTGACTAACCTCGACAATGGATATTATAAATCATTTCAAGAACACTGGCCCCCACTTCCTTGTTACTGTCCAATCCCAAACAAAATGATAACAAAGAAATAGTATTATGAACTCATGGCACAAAAATATCATATTGATAAGGAGGCTTATGGTCTATGTCTAGTGTAACACTAGTAGAACTAGAGGACTCTAATTTTATTAAACTCTTAATAAATGAATCTTGAAAAACTCTTTCTAGTTTGTCATAAGCTTGTGCTAGTTTATCCAAGTCAATGTGCTCATTAGAGCTTTTTGGTTTAAACCCTAGCCCTAGGTCTAACATAGTGAAAAATTCACTCTCAGTTATGGATAAAATTTCCACCTGAGTGTTTTGGTTTACAATTGCCTTTCTATTTTCATAATAATTCTAAGTGCATAGCATTACAACTTTAGGAGAAGGGAATACTTTAGGTACAACAAGGTTTGTTAATCCAGTAACCAAAGCAACTAGTTTATTTGTATGTGCACCAATACTATTGTTATATTTGTAATAAATTCTCCCCTTCTATGGATATTTTTACTTATTAAACAATGAATGTCTAATTCTCATGATTCCTAAATCTCCATGGATAACAGGATAAAAAATATCATGACATTCATCGGTGAAACCTGGGGTTTGTAGCACTTGCTTAAGTTCTATAATGTGTTTCCTTTCCTTTATGCTTACACTCGTACGAGAGGTTTTTGACTTTGATTTTTCCATGCCTACTACTGGTTATTACACAAAATTCTTCTTCAGGCCCTATTTAAAATAATTGTAAAGTGTAAACCTAAAATAGTTAAAATTAAGATTTCTATTACTACAAATTGCAATTAAAAAAGTTTTTAAAAAATTAAATACCCAAAATCAAGATTGGATAATTGGTGTTGTCGTCTGATACTCAAGTTTCACACTTTTAGTGTTTAGAACACAAAATGGAATTCTGCCAGTTTGAGAAAATTTGAAATTTGAAAACCCTACTAACATATTGGACTCTAAAAAACAATGAACATACAAGGTAGGGTTAATATTTAAAATGAAAGTAATTAATGGTTTTAGCTACTTTATTAATAATATGTACAATGTACATGTAGATGACATGAAGAGTCAAGACTCAATAATTTATTAATGTACATAACAATAACAATAAAAAATTAAAAGAAAAAAATTATTACATTGATATACATTTGAATAAATTTGTTCATTTTAAATAAATTAATTAATAAAAATAGAACTTAATTATCGATGATTCGATATGATTTTCAAGTGAATTTGTGGAGTGATATTGTCACATATCCGTCAATCGTGACATCATGACACTTGCCAAGGACACGTGTCACAATTCTGAACGAATCTAGGCACTTGGGTGAGCATTCCCCAAATCAACCCAAAATTCATCTCGGGCTGTCGATCTTTCTTTTAGTCAATGGTCAGGATTTTAATTTTCAATTAGAATCTTGTAGCACACTTGTCCCAATTTTGAGTTAATTTAATTATTGATATTCAATGAATATATATTAAATTTTATTAAATAAAATTAGTGCAAGCTATGAAACAAGTGCCACTAGTACTTGCCTTTAGTTTTTATATAAATCTAATTTAAATTTAATAAATTTATCATAATATATTAAATCTTTTAATTAATAAAAATGTAATATAATTAATTTCTTTTGTAAATTGTTAATGATGTTAATTTAAATTTAAATTTTATTCATAAATATATTATATAATCATTGATATATATGTGCTATGACATATATATCATATGGTTATAATTTTATTATATTAATAATTATATTATACATTATATTATATAATAAATAATAATAATATTTTTATAATAATAATAAATCTTAAATGATTATATAATATAATAATATTATTTTTAATTGAATGACAAAAAAAATATTATAATTTATAAAAAAAATACATTATTACAATATAAAACATTAAACCAATGCACTTACATTAAAAAAATAAAAATATTAACGTTAATGAATCACATTGAAAATGAAATATTTAGCTTTTAGCCCTAAGCCTAGTAGCTACCGGCAAGTACTAATAATTATTAATAAATTATAATGAAAATAGTTTAATTTAAATAAAATAAATAAATAAATTTAAAATTATTACAAATGTTATATTTTTATTAATATTTATTATTTAGTTTCAAAATAAAATGTAATATAGTTTAATTATCTATAAATTATTAACATATATTGATAATTGTGATAATTATTTATAAACATAATTATTAATAATAATATTAACCGAGTCTTCCGATTGGCAATGACCAAACACGTGTCAAGATTCCAAATGAATCTAGGCACATGGGAAAGCATTCTCCAAATTAGCTCAAAATTTATTATTATTATTATTAATATTTTTTATAATAATGTTAATTTAAATTTAAATTTTATTCATAAATATATTATAATAGTACATATATATCATATAAATATAATTATATTATATTATAAATAATTATATTATATGTTCTATCATATAATAAATAATTATAAATAAAAATAATAATATTTTTATAATAATAAATCTTCAATGATTATATAATATAAGTAATATTATTTTAATTGAATGACAAAAATAAATTATAATTTATTTAAAATGCATTATTACAATATAAAATATAAACCAATGCACTTACATTAAAAAATTAAAAATATTAACCGAGTCTTCCAATTGGCAATGACTAGACACGTGTCACGATTCTAAATGAATCTAGGCACATGGGAAACTATTCCCCAAATCATCCTAAAATTCATCTCAGGCCATTGATCCTTCTTTTATGTAATGGTTGAGATTTCAGGTAGAACCTATTACCAATAAAAAAAAATTATTATAATAGTTTTAATATATAAATAAAGGATTTTCTTTTCTATCATAACTATAAGCTTTTTATTGTAAAGATGATATGAAAAATTCAATGAAGATATATTAAATTTTATAAAATAAAATTGGTGCAAGATATCATGAAATAATAATAATAATAATGTAAATAAAATAATTACAATTTAAAAATATAATTGCAAATGGAAAGTGCTATATTTTTATTCATATTTATTATTTAGTTTCAAAGTTAAAATATAATATAGTTAAAATATCTATAAATTATTAAAATTTAACATATATTGAAAATTGTGATAATTGTTTATAAACTATTCTTCATCATTTAAAAGATTTTATAATGAAAAAAAAAGTTAGAAATAGGTGACAAGATAGGTATGAAATAAAAATTTGACACATAAATTATCAAAATTATATTTAACCTTGTTAAGGTTATAATCTACTAATCTTTAGTTTTCCTTGAAGCTCCATTTGTTTTAACCAATCAGATTAAACAAAAATAGTTAATTATTAATAGTTAACTACAAAGTCACAGACTAATAGTAACATTTCAACAGTGCATTGAGAATCAAGGTGCTAAAAACAAACTTAAAAAGTCATAGACTAACAAGAACAAAAAATTGAGAAGCCAAAAACTATTGTTTTCATTGATAATATTTTAGACTGTACAATGCATGTAGTACTCATTCATATTTCATAGCATAGATATTCAAAATAACTGATTAAATCAGCCTAGTTTTACTATTTTGTAATTTACAAAAAAGGGCAAGTCCCAATCCAAAGGAAAAATTAAAAATACAGATATCTTTAAAACATTTTTTTGCCCTAAGGGTAATGGGTAAGGAAACAAGTTACAATGTTTGGAAACAGGGCTGAGGGAATAGGGGACTAGGGAGGCTAGAAGCATGAGTGGGTTGAGGGGCCGAGAGTTTGAAGCCTTTAATTAGAAAGGTCTTCAAGTCCATCCACAAGGAATCTGTTGGAGAAGATGATGTCGCTAAACTTGTCTAGCCATGTGAAGTCAGTCTCGCTGATGTCGTCCAACAACGACCACTTCCACAAGAAATCCCTTCCGAGCTACGCCCACTTTCGATGGTGATTCAATTCTCATTCATTCATGTCAAGCAAGAAAGGATGCTTATGTGTAATGCACCCTATGCCTTCCTCCCAACACTTGTCTACTACATCTGCGAAAGGGATGCCAATGCCTGGCCCTAGTATTTGTTCAACTAAAACAAGAATTTTGACATCATCTTCTAAAAATGTTTCTTTAAAAATGTTACACAAAAGCATCAGCATATCTATTTGACTGCCTCCAAGGTCAAAAAGAGATACGAGGAAGCGAGAGGTAATATCCATGAACACATGGTACCTCTTATCATTTCTTAAGAATTTATAGCCGAGTACCATGAATATAGCATGTTAGATAAAAGGACTCCAGGAATCCACCTTGCAAACCATGTCAAGGACATCGTTAGGAATCCTACCCAGAAAGGGCTTTTGCAGAGCCATTGTAGTGCATTTGAGGAAAATTAGTGTATCCATGACTAAGATTCAAGAAAGTTTGCAAACTGCAACTACAAACTGAATTTAGATTGAAGTCTGAAGAATATGAGAAATGATAATGAAAGAAAAATTGAAGAAGCTATTTAATGGTACTTTTAGTTCCATTATGGTAGTTGCATTTAATTCTTTGGCGTTCACGATCTTTCATATCTTGATTTTTCATATTCCTATTAATTTTAAGTGTAAAAAACATGGAAATGTACTAGCATTAATGTCAGACAGTTAATAGTGCCTAACATTGAGTAATTGTTTGCATGCAAACCTTTTCATGTGTGTCTATTCTGGAGAATTACATGTGACTATAGGTCTTTTCAAGCGAGTGGCCCCGAGATGCATCTTTTATCATTGATCACCAATTAATCAATGGTCAATAAAACTATTGTATTTATTATTAACAATACAAAAGTGATGGTAGCCAACTTGGTAATAGTGACACTAATGTAACAATGTTACAACATTATTAATAACACACCTAAGATAGTACACAAGTTGATACTTGAAGTGACTACTCAGCAGTCAGTACAGTCACTAGCCAATACTTCTGCAAATTTCACTTTCAAATTAAACAATTTTTTCAGTTTACCACTAAAGATTAGCCAAGACCATTATTATTCATTTTCCTATAAAACAAGTAATTCACCTCTAACATTATTAATTCATTTTTGGCAAGGGAAAAAATAGCCATCGTTTATTTATCCATCGGCCAAAAAAAACATTAATTCGCCACATTTAAAAATTGCCCAACATATAATATTTTATTTCCCTATATGGAACAAAAAAATTGCCCTCGACATTAAAATTTTCTTGCCCACAAAATGTTGGATTCGCCAGCATTTTAGGCTTTTTTTTTCAAGAGGGGTTTCTTAAAGTTATCCCTGATATCTTCTCCACTTCATATAATGATTAAATAACACATGATCTTGTCAAAAA
The DNA here is from genome assembly GCA_028749045.1 of Cupressus sempervirens. Taxonomy (NCBI): domain Eukaryota; kingdom Viridiplantae; phylum Streptophyta; class Pinopsida; order Cupressales; family Cupressaceae; genus Cupressus; species Cupressus sempervirens. The sequence continues at coordinate 292,268,705 of CM053791.1, read as the reverse complement.
TTAACTGATCACATGCCCATTCTCAATCCATCACATTTGCATCTCTTTTCTTAACAACTTCACTAGTTCATCTAGTTATCTCTCTTTTCAAATCCTCTTCATCAATCAACTGATATGGCACTCAACACTTGTTATCAAATGTCTTACGTTAAGGTTTAACATTAGTGACAACATAAAAATTGTTCCAATTGTAGTTTCCAACAAATACACACATTTTTTAGCCCTTATTTGAGTAGTTCATTTACCCTAAATTATTTCAAGATTATGTAGGGTTCTACTCTATTTTAAAATTAAAAGAGTTCAAATTCACATTCGAATATCACCAATTCTACTATTACTTTTATATTCACTTTTAAACCCTATTGTTTTGCATCCCTAACCATCAAGGCCAATTTGATGATTTTTTTTGAACTTTTTGAAGAGTAATGTGTTGGCCTTAACATTATTGAATTTGGTCTTGAATTGAGATAGGATTGTTGTAACTCAGCCTTCGAAATCTATTCTTAAAAGTTTGGATTATAATACACTCAAGATTTGGATCATATTTTATATCTTTTTCTAATATTTTTTATTTTTCTACCTCTTCCAATTATTTATCAAACGCTTTAAATAGTGAGTCTATTATTATTCTATTTTCTAGAAAATAGGTTTCTTTTGTGCTTAATAGAAATATGGTTACAAACGGGTGATCCCACAATAATGGGTTCCACTTTTTGACCAATTTTGACACTGAAATCAATATTTTTGGAACAAACCTCACATTCGAGTGACTATATCTTTAAAACTATGAATAATTTCAAGATGACATAAACTAGTGATTTGCAATACTCTATTCCTACTTTGTAACCATATTTTTTTGTTTTAAAAAAAAATTATTTATGTCAATTTTTTCTCCTCCTCTTAAAAGTGGTACATGTTAAAATTCAATATTTTTAAAGAGTGACAGCCCATTTGACGCACATAACTTTTTTTATAGAAAAGATAATGAGGTAATTCTTTTCGTGTTGGATTTTTAACATAAATATCTAGAGGATGCATTTTGTTTGATTCAATTTGGTTGAATATTGTATAGTTTATGAAGTTTTGAAGTGACACCAGTTGTAATTTAGACATATGTTCATTTTGACACAAATAACTTGAACTCAATTTATCATAAATCTTTTTTTTTTTGGAATAGAAAGCTATCTCAATAAACTATGTCCTAGATATTTTTCAAAAAAAAATTGACCTAATTTACTAATTTTCTTGCAATGTCGAAGTTAGTTGATGTTCAATCGATAATGAACCTATAATGAGTTAAACTCATATTTGAAAGTCTTAATGAATATAATATGCATTATAATTATAGTCATTGGAAAGCTTGCTCCGAGCAATGCAAATTGTCATTTTTTGTTTTATAGTAGGAGATCATTCAATCTCAATTTTGGGGTCAAAAGAGCCAATTTCATTTTTTTTTTCTAGGAAACAACAGTAAAAATTTGTAATTTGACATGTTCGCATGAACATATTACACATGTTCGTGTGAACATGTGTTCACACGAAAATATGAGAAAAATACTCTGGCAATTAGAAATTTAAGTTAACATGTTCACACAAACATGTAAAATAATTTGTGTTCGCATGAACATACAAAAAAAAACCAAATTTATCAAGATCTCAAACAGAAAAATGGTTAAAAATATGTTCACGTGAACATATTAATAAGGTATGTTTGTGCAAACCTACCTTATTTAAACTCAATATGTCTAATGTTTAATGTTTGCATGAACATTGTTAGTGCGTTCACATGAACACATGTAAAATTCAATATGTGAATTTTTCAACATTTCACAATTTCTTTCGCCCCCCAAAAGTGGTACCTAGTATTGTGGGTTCACGCAAACACTAATGCAATTTTTACTAGGATATGATTTTTTCACTAATTTCTTATTGTATGGATCCCCATGAAGTAATGTTGGGAAGTTTATCTCTTTTGTATATTTATTCTTAAAAAATTAAAAAGGTTTTCATCCTCTAAGGGGAGTGATTCTAATAATTTGGTCACATATCTAGCATGATACATCTAGATTGTCCAAATTCATGTACTAAAGTGCCCCCTCAATTCTCATAATTCTATCACTTTCTATCTCAATCCAAATAATTTGGAGTATCATTATATGCACATTACACCATTTTTTTTTGTATGTCTATTGTTTTTTTTTTTCAATTTATTATAATGCTTATGCATACCTTGGCCAAATGATATTCAATTTTAGGATCCTATTTCATTTTAAAATGAACTTTACTTTTCATTTTTTCATTCAAGCATTTTGGAAAATATTTTCACACAATGTTTATACCAATAGGAACTATTGAGCGCCATTTTGACACAATCATCAACATGTCTAGGTAGATCAAATGATGAATCACCTCTCCTGGAGGGAAACCAACCCCAATAGATTGATAACCTAGTGTCCCTTTGTGTCAAGTCATGAAAATGATGGATAAGTGAGTGATGTATATAGTTTTTCTTGTATAAGGGGTTACTGGTAATCAAATCAATAAATAGTTAAATGCACAAGGAGAACAAAAAATATGACAATAACATATGAGTAGGATGCTTAGATCACCTATTGCACAAGATTGAACACTTTTAATACTATATATTTTCTCATATAAAAATCCACTTCTAAACTAATCATACATAAATAAAATGAGAAAAAGATTAGGGCAATTTACAAGAGATTTCAAAAACTGAAGTAAAAAACATCCAAGACATCAACTATTCAAATACTTATAGCTTTCATGTAAAACAAAAGTTTAGATTCAATTACATTATTTGGAAATAATAAGTTAGGCACCCACAACTAATAAATCTCGTAGTGCAATCTTTAAAGGTAACAATAGTAAAACATTTCTCAAATTTTATGGAATTACAAAGCCATATCATCTTTGTTTATATGTATTAAAAAAAAATCCTCCAAGGAACCCATATAAGTGATAAAATAAAAAAATTCCACTACTTGTAGGAAGTATTTAACAAGTAATACCAATTAAATAAATATATAAACTTATACATGGCTCTTGAATCTGAAACTTTATTCAAATTCACAAAATCAGAAGTAATGCACACTTAGAATGCACCAAATGTCTATTCCCTTCAAATAAATAGATTACAACCCTTAGTACATTAGAAATCAAAGTTTAATTAGGATAAATTACAAGTACGAATCTACAAACCTATAATTAGCATTTCTAGGCATTTTTTGGGTCAAAATAAAATTAAAATAACATTATATCTCTCCAATTCTACCTTTAAACTATTATATAGTGAATCAACAACAAGTTCTATTTGTTTACAACTTGAAATGGCATTCATTCATGCAAAAGTGTGCCCTAAAATCATGGGATAAAGCTCTACTTTGGACAATTGGAACTACACTTGCCCAAGTCAACTTTGTTTTTTGCATTTTTCTTGAATTTGATCTATGATTAAATTGATCTTTATCTAGTGTACAAATTTGGAAACATGAAAGGAAAAAATTAATATTTTGGAGAAGGTTCCTTATTTAAAATTGTACCATTTAGCGAAAACATAGAAACTTCATACTCCTCCTTTTCTACACATTTTACACGTTCCTCACAATCTCAAAGATTTGATGTCGAATCCATATCTAAAATCTGTAAGTGGTTGCTTCCCAACCTAGAGGGCATGTTGCATCAAAGGAAATTATACTTCATTCAAGGGACAATTGTAGTCTCATCTTGTCTTGTATGTGAAAAATACTTATTGAGAAATTATATTGACTTTATTAAAAATAAATTAAAACCAAATGCTTTAAAAAATACTAACTCTAGAATGAACAAATAAAAATAAATTCCATGGATTCAATCATTCACCAATAAACCTATAAAATGTACTCATTGAAAAATATCCATTGTAAAAAAAAACACAATAAGAATTGATGTTTCAAGGGTCATTAATCCACAAACCCTTTTGGGGTACTAGGGGTCAATGAACCTTAAAACCTCAAAACAAAATTTCCTCATAGTTTTGGTCATAAAAAAACATGCATACATTTCAGCGACCAGGGGTCTTAGGATCCACTATCCCATTTCAGGGGTGGGGGGTCTAGGATCCCCTTTCCTATTTTTGGGGCCGAGGATCCAAGATTTCCTATTCCATTTTGAGGGTCAAAGGCTCCAAGACCTCCTATCCAATTTTGGGGATTGGGGGTTTGAGATCCCCTATCCGTATTTTAGGGGTGGGGGGTCTGGGATTCCCTATTTTTGGGGGGGTTGGGGTGTCAATTCCAATATGCCTTTTGGGGGTTAGGGTTTTGAGATCCACTATCCCATTTCATGTGGTTCAAGGTCTAACATCTCCTATCCCCTAAAAGCTTGAATTGGCTTTTAACTATTCCTCCCAAATTGTTAAGGGAAAATTGGGTTTTAGTGATCATACACCTTGAAGGTCATTGCCATCCTCAAACCCTAGAAACTATAAAATCTAACAAATAGACTTGACTAAAAGGGAAAAAGGGAAGAAGGACCAAAAA